>APFE031073333.1:161355-269131 GCA_000404065.3 Pinus taeda | reverse complement strand
TTCCAGCCGGCAACTCTACCAGATCCCAAGCCTCATTTTTGTGCAAAGATGCCATTTCATCAACCATGGCCTCTTTCAGAGTTGTCCATCCTCTGAATCCACTGCTTCCTTCACAGTTCTGGGATCATCATCAGTAACAGACAAAACAAAGTTTGAACAGAAAGTAGATGGACTATACCTTTCTGGCTGCCTTCTTTCTCGAGCTGATCTTCTCACAGCCGGAGTTTGTGGCTCTTCATCTTCTGATTCCTCCTCTGCTACATAGTCTGATTCTTCCTCCTTTTAGTTCAAACTCTATCTTCACAGGTTCCTTTGGTTGGACTTCATGTTTGATAACATCTTTCACCTCTCTAAACCACCCCACATCGCGGCTGTAACAACAACTTCCTGTGACGGGTTCCAAAGCTTATAACCCTTTAAACCATCCTTATACCCAATAAAGATGCACTTTCATATTTACTATCCAACTTGTTCATTTCTCCTTTGGAACATGTACATATGCATCACATCCAAATACCTCAGATGTGAAAGAGAGGGTTTCTTACCAGTCCATACGTCTTGTGGAGTCTTATCCTCCAACGCTGATGAAGGTGACCTGTTGACCAAGTAACATGCAGTATCCACCGCCTCTGCCCAGAATTCCTGTCCTAACCCGGCACCACTGAGCATGCTCTTGCCCTTTCAATCAACGTCTTGTTCATTCTTTCTGCAACTCCATTTTGTTGAGGTGTATATGGAGTAGTCTTCTGCCGTGCTATACCACACTTCTTACAGAATTCTTCAAATTCCTTGCTGTAGAATTCTCCACCATTATCTGTCCTCAACACCTTTTATCTTCTTCTCTTGTTCTGATTTTCACTAGAGCCTTAAATCTTTAAGCCTGTCAAAGACTCAGATTTCTTCTTAAGGAATATATCCATGTATTCCTTGAGAAGTTCATCTATAATGATACATAGTACACCAGACTTACCCAGATGATGGAACTTCGACAGGTCCAACACATTCACTGTGCATAAGCTCTAATATTTGTTCGTCCTTCTTACCACCAGAGGGGAAACTCACCCAGATTCTGCTCCATATACACCAATTTTCACAGAAATCAAAATCCAGAGAGCTATTACCTCATTACCTTCTTACCATACCTCCTTACCTGAAGTATTCGAAGGCCCTTCTCTCCAATTGTCCAAGCCTTTGATGCCACAACATGGTCTTCTCTCCCGAGACCACTAGATTTTCTGCTCATTTTTCAGGAACCAATAGAACTATTGCACCCGTCAACAACAGTGCTACCTTTTGCAGCTTGTACAGAGTTTCCAATCTTGAACTCACCGCATCCAATATCAGTGTCCTCGAACCATCTTGCAGGTATCGTTCTCGAACACTGTCTTTACACCTGCATCATCCAACTTGCTTACAAGAATCAGATTTCTGGCCAACGCAGGAATATGCAGAACACCCGGAAGGGTTCTAACCCTTCCACCTTGCAACTTCAACTTTACTTTTCCGCGACCAATGATTCTAGCCTTCCTATCATCTCCTAAGAAGACATCACCACCATCGTATTTCTCATACTGCAGAACCACTCTCTATGGGGAGTGAAGTGAAAGGATGCACCTGAGTCAATCAACCATGCCTCATGATCTACATGTGTACTTGAAGAAGCCAAGTACACATCCCCACCTTCATCTGAGGTGGTTTTTGCCTCTGCAGAAGAAGCATCATCAGATCCCTTTCCTTTATCAGGAGCTTTAGATTTACACTCCCTTCTGAAGTGCCCTTCCTTTCCGCATTTCCAGCGCACCACCTTTGTAGGTTTTCCTGGAGATTTAGATCTCCCACTCGATGACTTATTTTTGTTTCTGTTCTGGGACCGTCCTCGTACAGACAAGGCATCACCATTCTGGCTGTACATATTTTTCCATCTCATCTCCTCCGTCAGCAAGGCTGAGAATATTTCATCAAACTGCAAAGCAGTTGCATTGCTACCTATTGCAATAACCAGACTATCCCACAGGTCTGGTAGAGAACACAACAAACTGATGCACTTATCTTCATCTGAAATTTTAATATCAATAGATAATAACTGACTTACCACATTATTAAACGCATTCAGATGCTCTGTCACCGAGTCTCCATCTTTCATCCTCAGGTTATACAGCTTTTTCCGCAGGAACAGTTTATTCACCAGAGACTTAGATTGGTACAAAGTCCCTAACTTGTGCCATAAAGCCTTCGCCGTAGCTTCCCCTGATACATTCAACAATACTGAATCTGAGACACACAATCGTATTGTGCTCTTTGCCTTCCGATCCAACTTCTTCCATTCTTCATCGGTCACTCCCGTTGGTTTAGTATCCAGATCTACTGCGATCCACTGATCTTTATCCACCAACAGATCCTCCATCTTGAGTTTCCACAACTCAAAACTCTGACCATTGAACTTCTCAATCTCTAGCTTTCCGCTGCTCGCCATCTTCTTTCACCACCAGAATCGATCTCGCAGATCTCCCACTGAACAGGGTCTACCACAGGCCCGAGCAAAACCCCTCAGCAATAAAGGCGTCCCCTTGAAGCCAAAACAAACTCTGATATCCAAATGTATGTTTAAACCCCATACAGGAAATTGACCGTGCATATAACTTCACAATCATAAAGAAAAGAATAAAAATGCGAGAGCATAACACATAAAACACATATACACAGAGATTTCCCATGGATCTCAAAACCGAGACTACCAGTTTGATTTTTCATTATATTCCTTTCAATGTTACAATACATATTTATACATGCCGAAGCATCCAATACCATGGACCGAAAACCATCGCATCCAAAACTATGGACCGAAAAGCCATAGGTAGGTTCGCCCAACCTAATACAGGGTCCAAAAAAAACTTTTTTCGGGGTGCTGTCCCGAACCCCATAGAGGGGGGCTCCGCCCCCCTCAAACACCCCGGACAAGGGGGGCTGCTGCCCCCCCTGTGACCCCCCCGCTGCGCAATCGGCGCGGTGAAGGGGGGGCTCCGCCCCCCCTCTAACCTCCCGGTTCACTACGTAGGTTAGTCATGGAAAGAATATAACACAACCCAACATATTAGGCTAGGGTTTTGATCAGACAGACAAGCATACACCTAGGCTTTCATTCTTAGGAGCTTACTCTTGATACATAAGGGTTTTACTCATAAATCATAATTTACCAAAGCCTCAAGGTATATTAGTACACAAACCTAAAGATCTAGGGTTTCATAACAATACTAAAACTTCAATTATGATATTACCATCAAAACCCCAAACATCAAAAGAATATAATTTTCTAGATTGTATTATTAATCCTAAGTAGGCTAGGATTTTTCACATTAGCATTGATGTACCCTTAGGTTAGGATCTTATAGAGAACCTTGTAGGGTTCCACAAACATCATCATTTTTGTGAGGGTATATTCAATCTAATGATTAAAATCCGAAATAATAATCTTTAAGATTCAAAATTCCTATACATAACACTTATTAGTAATGTAAAGAATAGTTGTTTGAATGAATGAATATACCTTTATCACGAAGAGAACAAGGCTTATGGCCTAAAACATACCTTTAATTTGGTTTCTAAACAAACCTTATAGGACATCAATAGAACTTTTATCATGCTTTGTCTTATGAGATCTTCTCCACAGCCCTTGAGCATATCAACAAGTTTTTCCTAAACAAGGAAAATATGAAAAGAAATGTTATTAGCATCTAATACAAACACATTTAGATAGGAAAAGGAAAACCAAATATAAAATATAATAGAAGGTGTAAGATACTTGTCTATGGAAAAATGGTGAGGGCTCCCTCTTAATCCAATCAAGAGGAATACTTATAACTTTAAAAACACAATTCAACAATGTTTTTCCAAAGCATGTTAAACCTATAAGTACTAAAACTCAAAATACAAAAAGATTCAAAAAAATTATAGTAGAGGGACTTAGTAGTATAATTCCCTTATTTTTTATTCTTTGGTCTTGTTATTCTTTGGAGATCCTTCTTTGGAAACATTTTCTTGATCCCTACTTCTCTTTTTATTTCTAGGATTCTCACAACAATCGCTTCTATAGTGACCCATCTTGTGACAATTGTAGCATTCAGTTTTGGATAGGTCTTCCTTCCTTCTAGGCCCTTTAGACTTCTTGAAGGTACCTTTGTTTGTTTTATGACAGGAATGGGCATTTGAAACATTCTTCTTTGCATTATCTTTGTCGCTTAATAATGAAATTCTAACTTCTTCTTGACTACATTCATTCCATAATTGTCTGAATGTAGGAGTTTATTTCCAACTATTAAGACCTGATGAGAAGACACTCCAAGATGTTGGTAATCCTATGAGTGCAGTGATTACAAGCTCCTTTTCAGGTACAACCTCATCTATTGCCTAGAGTTAATCTATGATTCTATCTATTCTTCCAAAGGAGGATGCCACAGTGTCCTCCTTTGTCATCTTCATAGTTCTTACTTTATTCTTAAGACTTGAAATTTGACTAAGATTATTTATTGTGAATAATTTACATAAGGCCTCATACATCTCTTGAGCGAAATCTATGTTGGATATATATGGGATGAGGTTGTCCTTTATTCCATCCACCATTAGAGTCATGGCCAATATCCCTATTTCTCTAAACTTTTTCTTTTCTACATCACTTGATTCATTTGTAGGTTTCTTTACTTATCCTTTGACTAGATCCAAGACTTTATTCTTGTCAAGGATGAGACCTATCCTCTTTTCCATGCCCTGTAATTGGATTATCCTTATAATTTGTTTTCTCCCTTCATTGAGTTAGACATTGTTCTTGAAGATAGTAGACTTGACTTCTTATATGATCTTTTTCCTTAATGACCCTTATTCAAACTTCTTAAAAATCCTTATTCTCCTTTCACTATATCTTCAAGCTTCCTTTTTCCTACTTCTTCACCTTAGCTCTGAAACCATGTTGGAAAATTAGAACGGTAGAAAATTATCATTATGTTGATAATTACTTGTGATATTCTTATGTTCTTATTAACTTTGTCATGTTCTTTTTTTAATTTATTTCATCAAGCAATTACTAAAACCATAACATGAAGATTAAAGACACCAGATGTAGACGGGCAGCCAGGAAAAAAACCCTATCTAGGGGAAAACCTAGTCAAGAAATCTTCCTTTGTTAGTTTCATGAGATGGTCTATGACTCATTAACCTAGACATAAGCTTCCTCCAATCACCATGTCATCCCTTCCTTACTTATGCAGATGATGAACTTCCAGTAACAATGTCGACCTAACACTTCGATCTCGAAACAACATAATTTCGACCTCCCCAACAATATAACTTCGACCTAGTAGTAAAAGAACTTCAATCCTAATGCAATACTTTGACCTTCCAACAATAGCTTAGCAATTTTACACATGTGAGAGAGATGACCTAGAAATTTGACCTTTCAACAATTCTCCTCCTTCTGCAACTTCATACATTTTTTGCCGCTTCTTATTGTGTATCGAACTTTTGTGATGGATGCTCCAAATGACTTAATTTACTCGAAAATAATTATTTTTACATTATTCAAGAACCCAAGAAGGGTCTCATTAAATGCACAATGACTCTAATGGGTTACGACAAAACCTAGAAGTCCATAATGGGGACTTTGACCTAAAACATGATGACCCAAGCATGAACCCATGCTTTAATAAGTCATAATAATAAATAATAATAATAATAATAATAATAATAATAATAATAATTTCTTTTTCTTTCTTTTGATAAATACATTTCATTATGACTTAAATAAAATTATGAAGATCAAACCTAGTTAGATTCTTCAACACCAACTAACCCCAACAAGGCCCACAAAATTTTGGTGCTTCATCTCCTACTTAGGTTTTTGGATGTTTAGGGTATTCCATTCCTTCTCAATAATAAAAATGCCCCTGAGCCTCATTGTAACATAGTTTATACGACATTTAGTCGCCACATCTCTTCTTAGAGATAAGCTACTATTTCATGAGCTAATTTGTTTCTCTTAAGTATGTAAACAATTTTCAATAATTGATATTTTATTAATTGAAATTATGTTTCATTGTATCTCCGTGTTTTGGTTTGAATATGCATTTCATTTTGTTCCTGCATAAATATGGATTAATGGTATCAAAGCAATCTTCTTTTTCTCTATTGTTTATTGCATGTCCCTAACGAGGTCATGGTATAAGAAGTTGGGACTTGAACTGGTTGAACCCTTACAAGACTAACCTCTTCGTGATCGATGTCCTCCCATGGCAGAAGAAAATAAAGATGAGGGAGTAGGACATCCTTTCAAAATCTTGCTCGATGAAGCAATCGAATGACAAAGGAACAAGATCATGGCTAATTTTTCCTAGATCCTTTGGTGGGTATAAGCAGGAATATGATATCTAGTAGTCACTTCAAAGGCACCACCCCCTTCAAGGTATAACATAACTTTGGAATCCTTATATTTTAAGGCCAAATAGATGCTAACGTCGTAGAATGATGGTTAAATATGTTGGAGGGATATTTTTCAGTTAATAATTTTACGAATAGGGAAAATATTACTTTTTCACCCTTGAAAGTTCACCTCCATGTCAAGGACTGGTGGAATATTATTGTCAGCAGAGGGACAAGGAGAAACCCTCACGATTGTCAACTGCACCCACTTGGAATTTGTTCCAGATGCCATCAAGGAACATTGTTACCCTATTAGAAGCTATGAAGATACATACATAAACTGGACTTCACTACGATAGGGAAGGGACCAAGAGGTGTCAGAGTTCACAAACATTTTCCATACCCTATGCATGAAGTTCGGTATTAAGGATTTTAAGCAACATTTCATACTCGAAACCCATGGTTTTCTGCAAAAATATATTCAAGAAGAAATGGAGTTCCTAGGCATCTCTTCGCTTGGCATAGTGTATTGATATGTTGTGACTATCAAGCATAATTTTAAACAAAAGAAGCAGGACTTTAGATCTGTGAATCCAAAGTAGGGAAAAGGCACCTCCAAACTGTAGAAAAAAAGACATATCTAAGGTGGAGTGGCCCACGACAGCCCATCAAAGCCACAAGTAATAACAACACAATATTTAATAAAAATAACAACACAATATTTAAATTATAATAACAACACAATATTTAATAAAAATTTAATTAATATAGGATATTCTAATAATAATAATTAAATAAATCTTTATAACTTATTATTATCAAATTTATTATTAATATTATTATTAACTAATATAATGAGTAAAAATCTATTCCCAATATATTTAACTAATTTTATTATTAATAATAAATTATTATTTTATTATTAATAATAATTTATTATTGTAAAATATTCATGCAATTTTATTATTAATAATATATTAATAAAAATTTTAATAAATTCACTATATAATAAAAATTATATTATATATAGTGAACTTGCTAATATTATAATCAATAATATCCTTATTATTATATTATATCAATGTTATTAGTACTAATATATTAGTAGTAATGTATTCACTATAATTAAATTTGATTATTATAAATATTCTATAAATAATTTCAATTTAATATTAATAATATATAATAATAATAATATTAATAAATCATTAAAATTATAGGGATCATTTCCTTTTTTTCCTCTTTAAAGGTTTTCCCTAGGTAATTAAATGAAGTCCCTTATTACAATTAAATTAAAGTAATTGGTTAGTTATATTTTAAAATAATTAATATTGATTAAAATATTAATTTGTTAAATAAATTAAATATAATCAAAATAATGAAATACAATTAAAATTGCAATAATTAATAATATTAATATAACTTTTTATTAATAATATAAAATATTAACATTAAATAAACATTTATTCAAAAATAAAGTTTATTAAGAAAAGATTTTTTAAAAATAAAATAATTATCTGAAATTAATCTCTTATTAGCATTATAAAAATAAAAATTTAAAGCAGATTAATAAAAATTAAAAATTAAAAGCAGATTAATAAAAATTTCAAAATAATTAATAATAATTGAATTCATTAGTAACTCAGCCGACCTGTTTTGGTTTTCCAAAAATTTCCATCCTTCATCTATTTATTTCCTCTCCGCTGCTCTTCTGTCATCATCATTCTCTCATCCTGAAGATGGATCCCACTTGGGATTCGAACCGTCGGTTCAAAAATGATAAAACTGTGGATTCTCCGGTCAATTATTCAAACGAATGGGGGACTTATTGGACCATATATATTGGTAGAAATGGAATAGAAAATGTAGGTTATAAAGAAGAATCTAAAGACAACACAGGACAGGAAGAAGAGTTATGCATACCAGCACAGGGAAATTAAGGAGTTTCAGGTTGGGGAGCATGTGTATTTGTGCATAAATCCCAAGAACAGATCCTTGGATATTAGATCATGTGCCAAGTTTTCACCATGGTATTGTAGGCCTTTGGAGATACTTGAGAAGATTGGACCACTAGCATATAGACTTGCACTACCTCTCACAATGAAAATCCATTATGTTGTTTCATTGCTTAAGAGATACGTAAAGGATATTGGTCATGTTACTGATTGGTCTGTATTACAAGTGGAACCAAAAGGACAATTCCATCCATAACCTCAGTGGATATTGCAGTGGAAATAACTTATGCTCCAAAACCGAGCAATCGAGCATGCTAAAGTACAGTGGAAGCACTTTGGGCCCAATGAAGCTACAAGGGGTATGGCTCATCATATGTGGGCTATGTATCCTTGTTTGTTTGGGGGTTGAGGCAAAGTAGTTTTGGTACTTGTACATATTTATGTATGGTTGATATTGTAAATACCACAATGAGCTATGTTATAAAACTCCAATAAGCAGTATGTTTGTCAAGTTGTTCATTGTAAATACTGCAATGAGCTAAGTTATAAAGCTCCATGGGTAGTATGTTTTTTTTAGCGGTTTTTATTTTTTTAGGTGTCCTAGAACACGAAGTACGCTGTTACCCTAAGGGGGAGGGCTATGTAATAACCCTGGGTTAAAAGTTCATGTAATAAAGATAATAAATGGAAAATAAGACCATGGTCATGAGACACGTATTCCATGTCGAATGTTGGGAAAGTATCCTATGGGGCATCACTTGTTATGTGTTATGGCTAAGGGGAAATTGAAAAAGGAAATGGAAAAGCCTTTGAAAAGGAAAAAAAGTATTTTTGGAGTTTTATTTATGAAAATAAAGGAAATTAGGAGAAAATGGTGGTGAAAGGTGATAGGTTGCATGTGAGGAAGAAATTGAAGGAAAATTAAGGAAAATGAAGAAATTAGAGGCATCACTAATAAAAAGACATCAAAACATTAGTTTGGATCCTTTTGTCAGTTCAGTTTCAAAATTAGTTTTAGAGATGAGAAGAGCACTAAGAGGAGAAGGAAAGCAAGCATGCAAAGGAAGGACAAGGAAAACATAGGAAACCAAAGGAAAGAAAAGGAAGCAAGGATTAAGCAAGGAAAGTTTAGATCAAGTAGATTCAATGGGAATAATTGTAGGTAACAAGTTGAATGTATGATTTCCTAGTTGTATTTTCCATGCATGGTATGTGCATGCGTGTATTTGGTTTCATTGCTATTAGTGGCATGGTTTTGTCAGGTTCTTGATAGTGGGGTTTTAGCCTTCTTTAGCCATTTCCAGATAACAATGGTGTAATGGGATTCTTTCTCATTTGAGATTTGGATTTCTGAAAGGTTTTGGATCTGCATGAGGTGGTCTCAGGAAAATCCGAAAGGTTGGGGGTGGAGATGGTTTTCTCGGGGAAGCCCTCAACATGTGGGTGGAGACAGGAAAATTCCTCAAGGGATGGTGAAGGAATTATGATGCATCCAAGCATGGTTTCGTTTTTTGATCTCATATTTGGTTTAGGTGAGATCAAAGTATGGTGAGGGTGGAGGTAGTTTAACCTCGAAATTCCATTGGTTGTTTATGAATTGGTTTATCACATGATATCCCACATTCATGCTTGGAATATGGCATGAGGGTGGTTGGATGAAAGAATGATCTAGCTAAGCCTAATATATGGTCGGGTGGTACATGGAGGTCCTTGATTTGGTTGGATTTTTCATATGGTTAATAAGATCTAAGTTCCTATTGTATTTGATGAGTAATTATACTTGTTATTATGTGGCTTTAATGGTTGTTATATCATTATTATCTATCTAGTTATATGTTGTTTATAAGCATAATTATCTGACAGATCTATGTATGGATCTTATCACATCTTATTCAAGGAATGTCTGGTTAATGAATGCATGACCTAATTGGTGTTACAAATATTGTTAGAAGTCATTAACCCATCTTGTTAAATCTCAGATAAGTTTTCATATTTTTATGTTCATATATGCATTCATGACCTGCAGGTTGCATGTTTATAATGTGTTTGGCAGAATGTCAATCCTAGTTGGGAGAGGTCAGGTCAATTTCTGGTTTATGTTTTGGTTTGGAAGCCTTGTTGCTACGTGTTTCATGATTTCTAGAAGTTTCATTGAGTTTTGGGTAGGGGCCTAAGTCCTAGCACTAAAAAAGTGGCTCAGAATTCGAGGTCAGTGACATAGAACTGACTAAAAAAGTCTACAGACGGTGGGAGGAAATCTTATGGGAGAAATTCGAGGGCTATAGTCGCTTGCAAGCCTTTTCAAGGGAGTGACTGAGGATCTAGGTCAGTGCACTAGTAGAAAATGGCTAATTAGTTACTAAAAAAATGACTAAAATTTGCATATAAATGACCATTTTTCAGTCAGTGACCAATAGTGGCTAATTTATAGTATCTTATAACACGACCGAACTTTAGTCATATTTATCTTAGTCATTAATTGGTTGTCTCAATTTTATCATCTAGTAGTATATTTAGTCATTAATTTGTTCATTAATTTAGTAATTGATTTAGTCGTTAATTTCCAAAATTAATGACAAAATACACAAAAAAATATACTACTACATGATCACTTGAGAGAACTAATTAATGACCTAATAAATATGACCAAAATTTTGGTCACGTTATAAGATACTATAAATTAACTACTAATAGTCATATGTGCAAATTTTAGTCATTGTTTGAAACCAATTATTGACCAGAGAAATATGACTAAATTTCGGTTGTGTTATAAGATACTTTAAATTAGCTACTAATAGTCATATATATGAAAAATTTAGTCGTCATTTGTAATAACAAATTTATCTTCTTCTTTTTTTGCTAAAGCAATAGTAGTGCCTTCTATTTCAAATAACCAAAAGGAGGAAATTACATATAATACAAACAACCAAAGGTTGAACTAATTAGCCTAAGGTTTTACTCCATAACCCAAAAGTTGAAGTACTCAAAGACCCATACAATAGAGAGAAAAAAAAATGAGTGACCCGCCTGGACCCACCAACGTGCACGTCGTAGCATAGTCGTTGATGATCCTCGCCCGATCCAATGGTGGAGGATCATATCGCATGGACAAAAACTGAGAGAATTACTGCCAGATGAGGGCGGTATTATCACTCGAACCTTTGCCACGTGTATAGTGGTGAGTGGAATCGCTCTTAACTCAAGAAAACTGCTCCTTGCTTTATGGGCGTGTGATATACCATAAACCACCCACGGCCGATATTGACACCATAGGTATTAATGCCTCGCCTGGACCCACCAACAAGCACGCCGTATTATAGCCGTCAATTATCCTTGCCCGATCCAATGGTGGAGGATCATATCACATGATCAAAAATCATAGAATTACCACCCGATGAGGGCGGTATTCTCTCTCCTGCCTTGGCCACGTGTAGAGTGGTGAGTGGAATCGCACTCAACTCAGAGAAACTACTCCCAGCTTTAAGGGTGTGATATACCATAAACCACCCCATGGCTGGTATTGACACCACAGGTAGTAATTCGAAGGGTTTCATGTCGGCAGCGAAAGCCGAGATTATGGTCCTTCATATCACCATTGTTCCTCACTTGCTTGATCCCCAGGAAGAAGGAAGTTGTCTTACCACCCTTGATATTCATCGTCTGAGTAGCCAAGAATCGCTAGCTGCCAAGCAAATTCCACCTGAGGCCCCTATGAACACACATTCTTGGGCTGAGAAACTTGGTAGAGATCTGTGTCCCTATTGCAAAAACACCTCTGAAACACCACTTCATATTGGATCCATATCCACAAGACCCAGTCTCTGCAGCTGATTACCTACTCTGTTTCGATAGAGCGATCAGTCCTCATCTGCCTGATTGAGACAATTCTCCCTCAAATTGCCTTGTGGCATCTCTTGCCATCTGAACTTCACACTGCTTTTGGTGGAGAGAGCCCCTTTATTAGCCAGAATGTACGCCAATTTATTGGTCATCCTTCGCACATGAGCGAAGCTTATGGTTCTGTTAGCGCTCGAATCTGCCTCAAGCTGAGGAAAGCAAAACTCGAGGCAACATCAAACCACGCTTAGCCTCGTAGCTAGCCCTACGAGGACATGAGAGGGCTCTCTCCGGGTCAATCTCGGCAAAAGGTAATCAATGAGGCTCAAGATGACTAAATTGGTAATTAATTTTAGGCTAGGTATGAAGTATAAGGAGTTTGAAATTGATTTTTTTGGAGTTTTGTTGAATCTAAGGGAAAGGCAATTTTGGGTGCGCGGATGAGACACAATTTTTGCATAGGTCTACTTGGGGCAAGGTAGGCGATTGTCTTGATTCTTTTAAAGAGAATGAATGGCTAGATCTGACTAGTGAGAAGTTAAGGAGAGCAAGAAGCTTTCAAGGATTCTCCATAAATAGATAAAAACATGGAAAATCAAACAAACTTAAAGGCAGAGCATAACAGATTATGGATTCTACCTTAACACTTCATTTGTTCAATTGCAGAAGATGAGAGAAGGAAAATGATACACATAAAAAACTTAAAAATACTGAAAGAAGCACACCATCAACACATAAAGCCACATGGATCCCAAACAGTGCTGCAAAACCCTAGTCTTTCCTTTGCCAAAAATGCAGAAGTGAATGTACAATAGAATGCCCTGCTTTTCCCCAAAAGTCCAACCCTGAAAATGACTTAGAAAATACATAATATAGGCAAGACAACCCATTCCCTTGCCTCTAGGGGTCGAGCTCATCATCCTAGGAGTTGTTTCAACCAACTCTAAACAAAGCACTACAATCTAGGCAGTCAAAACAATTTGCCTCTATAAGGTAGGAAACCAATTCATGCATTAAATTTTCACTCTTTGGTGAATGAATCTTCTAGAACAAGTAACTAAGTGTCAAAATTACATCATGTTCAATCGATTACATCAAGAGAAGTAAAAAATTACATCACAAATCAAAACTAGTCAAATTGGCCGAATTTCTGAGCTGAAAAATGAAAAATTGGCCAAAAATCTCTATGAGCCGCGCGCCTGAGCTCTATGCGCCGCGCGCCTTTCAACCTACTTTTGGGCACTTCCGGACATCAAAATGAAGCTCACAATAGCTGGTTGGAAAGCCTCGGATGTCGGCTATCCAGCCCAAGTGGAATTTCCCAATTTGGAGCTCATTTGCCCCTTCAAAATGTCATTCTCCCATAAGTACTTCCTGCTGGAGCAAAAGGTGGCAGCAAGGTGGTTTTCATGGTCTTTTTGGGCCTTTTGATCATCCAGAACTTGATGAAATGCTTTGGAAATAGCTGAGCATGCATAAATTACCATAACAAACCCAAAAATATAAAGTTTTCCTTCAGCAAGTGTCCCCATCAAAAGCGAGTGCGTCGACGCGCTACGCGTTGAGCCAAAAAACCTGTTTTTAGGACAAAATTTTTCAAAATGACAAAAATTTCTCCGAATTTTCTCAAATTCGGAGTGAAGACCCTCCATCATGTATTGTGCCCCGCCAATGAAGCCTCGGCCAAACTCTGGAGTGGATCAGGCTTTTTCCGCCGTTTTAGTGCTTTGCTCAACCGCCTCTTTAGAATCTTCATTTTTGCTTTGCAGACATGCATACGAGCCCAATAATGATTTTTCATATGACGAAGCATGTCTTTGTCTCTATTGGCCTTTGCCAACAATTTCTCCAGATGAGTGTTAACATCGATGAGCATAGACTCTTGATCAACCGGTGTCATATCACCCGGTCTCTTTCGGGCCAATTCTCGATCCTCACGGATTTGGCACAGCTCATAAAGTGTATGTTCATCCTCTAGCTGTTTGTTATGTTGCTTCAGGTAGTTTATCACCCACTTAGCCATCTGTAATTTCTTTCTCAGTGAGTCATTCTCAACTTTTTTCTCCCGGATGATCTCCTTTAGCTCCGAGCTAGGAGAGCTCACATCAACATCAATGATCGTGAAATCAGTGTCCCGGCCTCCTGAAGGACCCTCATCATGCATAGACTTCTTGCCCTTGTCCTGGATCTGTACCTGTGCTGAAGAAGACGAGACCCCTTCCACATCATGTGGAGATAATACTCGCGCTGCTGATGGAGTCAACGAGACCCCTTCCACCCCAGGTGAAGATAGTACTCGTCGTGTAGATGCAAATAAGGCCCTGTGGCCTCGCTGGTATGTCACATACAATGGAGCACTTATATGCTAGGTCCCATGAATGTCACGCTGTTGTGAAGGCTCTCCCTCATCATGAACTATCTCAGGAAGCGGCTGTGGAGCTGTGAAGAAGTCACGGGAGATGAAATCCTCCCAAGTAATGCCCTGCTGTGTTAATTAACAATCTGGTAAATACAATCTAGCTCATCATTGCTTTCATCGTCGTGCATTGGTTCGGTGTAGCATGCTCCTTCGGCTGCATCTAGCGTGACTACTACCCGTAGGGAATTTTTCTCGAATATCATCTTCTGCTTCTTCAGGTTGATGACTCCATTCATTTCAGCGGCCCAGTCTATTCCTAACAAGCGGGATAGGGATTGGTGTCATCGGCAATCTCTATTACTTCAAAGTCTGTCTGTGTGCTCGCACCTTCGATATCAACTATTACCCCTTGTAACCCCCCCATGGGCAAAATCATCTGTTGGTTTGCCATTCATAATTGAATAGGGGACCACTGCAACGTGGGCCTGCCCATGCGTTCCCATGTTTTCTTTGGTAACACATTCGCATCTGAACCTAGGTCTAGGATCACCTGATCCATTTTGTACTCACCAATCTGCGCAGTAAACCTCATCTCCTTTCCAGTGCGCAATGTATGCTTCCCCAATTTGCAGACTACGCACAGTTCTCCTGACCCCGCACACTTAGTGTTCATCTCCTCTAGTCCCTTAATGGCCTTATTGTCGCGCAGGAGTTTCATGCATGTCTCCAAAAATGTAGTGAGCAGGAAGGATCCATCCATGGCTCTGGTTGATCCTTACTACCTGAAGTAAAGGCCTCCGCGAAGCTCTTCTCAGCTTCCATGAACGTCTCATTTGCGCGTTCTAAGTCAAACTCAGGTTCTTTTGTAGGAGCCTTGTGAACCCATGTATCTTCCTCGGGCCGCTTCCCCTTATCTTCTCCGGTGGTCGCACCGCTTTTGAGCATCATGTTCACATTTGGGTCTTCTTCGTGTGGTTCAGACCTTATCATTTGGATATTCTGAGTCGAAGGAGGCTGGAGTACCCCTTTCTCGTGCATCTATGCAATCAACGTAGGACAATCTATTGCTTTATGATCAAATTGAGAAAAGTATGAACATGATATCCTCGTCAGGTTGGTGCAATCGCGGGCGTAGTGACCTGGTCCTCTGTAATTGTAGCAAATCAACTATTTGTGGCCCCTTCCTGGTCCCATTCCTCCTCGTCCTTGACCTCGCCCCTAAAATCCAACACGCACCATCCCCGCAGCTAGGTCGAGGGCTCGCGTTTCGGTCTGCATCCTGTAGGCTAGAGTCTGATGCATCATTAACTCATAACTGCAACAAGTGCACTCATCGTGGCCTACTGACCTGCAAAAATTACAAAACAACTGCTGGGGAGTCTGCGTATACTTCTACAACAAATGACAATTATCCGTCGTGTGTTTTCCTCCTATCTGACAGATCGCGCACCATAACATTGGTAATGCACTTGGCCCTGCCTGTGCCTCTGGTCTCAATGGCATTGGTCCTACTCCTGCCAAGTAGTTTGCGAATATTGGACAATTATCCTTGTCATGGCCATGCCCTTTGCATTTTATGCACCATACTTCCTTGCGCGCCTTTGGCCACGATGCCCTATCCTGCTTCAAGCTCTGCATTTCTAGGCAGAGATTCTGTAATTGCGCGTGGATTTGTTGAACTCCCAACCCAGGATCTTGTATCGGGGACTCATGCAAACTCATTGCCATTTCCAACGCTTCAGCCTAGGTTGAAAGCTTCTGTTGTGATAGTGCCGTCCTCAGGTGAGGTGTCAAAGATGCCACAAACCATGCGCAATGTTGCGTATCCGTCAACGTCATATTAGCCTTGCGGATCGCACTCTTTAGTTTTTGATCTAGATCCCAAGGGGTCTCACCTAGAAGCATCCGATCTCTTTAAACCTGATGATTGACTATGTCTCTGATTTCGGTTGGTGAAATTCTTTGTTAAATGCATTCTAGATCTCTGCTATCCCTACATTTGGGTAGTCATTAGAGTGCTCAATATACCATGTCAATGCGCGATCCTACAGTGTACTCACCAATGTAGCCTTCTTAATGTTGTTGTCTGTGACCCCTTGCACTTCCCACACTACTCTTACCACGAACCAGAACTGGTCTGGATCTTCATTCCCTACTCCTCTGAATATGGGTAGCTTGATCACGCTCACCATGTTGAACTGTGGGGTGGTGGAGGTGGAGTGGGTGGAGATGGAGGTGAGGGGGGTGAAGTGGGTAGTGGTGTGGGTGGAGATGGTAACTATGGAATGTGCTGCCTTATCAAACTGACCTCACATCTTGGAGAGACCCGAGCGAGCTCTTCCTCACTCTCTCGCTAAGTTGAAATTAAGGGACTGCTTCGTAATTCCTTGCTACCTTTGTAGATCTTTCCGCTCCACGTTGTTCCAAACATTAATGTATTCGCATAACCCGCTTTTCACATAACAACATCTTCATCCAAGTATTCAAAGATTTAATGTACTTACCTCACGGTCCCTTGGGAAATCGTCGTTCTGCTTCATTGTAGCTTACGGTCATGTCTACCACAAACTCAGTGATAAATCCCCCTATTATCCAATCGAGCCAGTGGTCCATAGCTTGCGTGATCTTGTCTTCTGATGCCTCTAATATGCGCACTAATTCTGAAGTCCACACTATCGGTTGGCCAAGCTTACACCTTCCCTGGCTGTCGGCTAATCTCGCAATCCACTCATACAGTTCAGACGGAAAGGATGCAAAGAAAATCTCGTGGATTTTTGTATACACGTAACGATCTAGCCACCTTTTCTCAAATACCTGCGGGGTTCTATTTTCCTATGTCATGAACTCGTGAATCTTCTTGCCTAACCACTCTTCAATTTCCTTCTTTGTTCGGTTCCAGTGGCACGACATCAGACATCACTTAGGCAGATCCCGGTCCTGGCAACAGAACCATTTGTTGGCTACTTGGGGCCTAACCCAGGTTGAATGATGAGTTTAGCCAAACAAATCCTGGTACTACTGGCCCTTTCGGAAACAGTCCGTGGAGCGCGGACTGAGGTCTCACCCGAAGTGGTATGGGAGGGTGTTGGAACTACGTTTCCACACCCTAGCGATGTCTTGATGTAGGTTCGGAAGGTTCGCGATCCTAATCTACACGTTGTGCTACTCTGTACAGCCTTCTATTTTTCGCAACCCGTGTGCACCTTTGTGAATACAATGTTATTTTGATACGATCCTTAATGTGCTATTATATTAGTGCTTAGTTTGTGCGGTCCGAATATTCTTATTACTTATTCAACTTTCAGATAAGTGCACATACTCGAAATCAATATAAGTGCATAAAGTTAACCAGAACATAGAAACACATATCTATAAATAGACACATAATATTCTGAATCAATCTTATCTTTATTAATACTCAAGTTTAGTTACTGACCCGACTCCGCCCTGCGCACTCAGTTGCAGGGGTCCGCGCACTTAGTTGCGGACTCTACTAGGCCTCTGTGCACTCAGCTGCAGAGCCTCTACTTACCACTACGACCCAATACACTTCAGATCCACTTATATCTTCTAACCATGCCTTCGCATCTATCTATTACTTGAAAAAAACTCAAAAACTGTTTTTACACTTAGAGCCTCGCTCTATTTATAAAATCCCATGGTCCGCGGACCATGGGTAGGCCAGCATACTATACATTAAATTACATTATTTTAGAGCGGACAGACGCGGGGTCTTTACATTACATTGACCAAAATTCGGGCTTTAAGTGCCAAAAACATGCTATGGGGGGATCCACTACCCAACATATATGTGTGTGTGTGTGTGTGTGTGTGTGTGTGTGTTAAAATATTACATGACAATTCCATATTAAGCATCAAATGAATTATAAACCTCTTTCAGACCTCAAATTAAGGCTTCTCACTAGTTGAACTGGAGTTTGAAGCAATTTTTGGGAGCCTATTGTCATCCTATTGTTCATAAATGGGAGAAAGACCTGTTTTTCATTAAAATTTTGAACCAACTACAATGAACTACATAAATTAATTGGGTGGTGGAAATTTCCAAAAAGACCATGGGATTTGAAAATCTATCATCGTTGTGAAACTAAGAAGGCTAAAAATAAAGAAACACTTTCTCATTAATTGTCTTGCATATATTCAAGTTAGATCACATATTCAAAATACTTGTCACAATGCCAACCTTCCTAACTTTCTAAACCATGAAAATTATAGTTACCTTGGAACACTTCTCTTAATACTTTCTAAGGACAAAACAATGTTTGAAAACTATCATTTTAATATAGATTAACTACCATCATCATCAATAAAAAAAAATATTTCAAAAAAAAAATTGATAGTCAAACTACTCTTCACAAAGTAATTTTGATAGATGATCTCTATAGTGTGATTAGAGTGATTTGTTGTATTTATAGGATTTTAT
Organism: Pinus taeda; assembly: GCA_000404065.3. Taxonomy (NCBI): domain Eukaryota; kingdom Viridiplantae; phylum Streptophyta; class Pinopsida; order Pinales; family Pinaceae; genus Pinus; species Pinus taeda. Next base: position 250,134 of record APFE031073333.1, on the reverse strand, counting down.
AAATTATGTTGTTGAATAAATATAAATATTTTTTAGATTAAAAATGAAAATTTATCATAATAATTAGATGATTATGTATTTGATATTGAAATTCATTTTTATGTGTTTTTTTTGTATAAGCATGTTCATCATTTAATGAATAAATTAACGAATTAACATTTCATTGAGTTAAATAACTAATGAATATTAATAAATTAATAAATTAGAATAATAATAATTGCGATTTGCCAATTATTTATAAATAAATAAATATGGATACTTAAAAACTAAAAATAAAAAATGAAATTTGATATTGCAATGTGACAATAAATGCTATGGTGCACCATGATCATAAAAAAATTGGCATTGTAATGTGACCAGATTTTTTGTTATTGCTATGTATTGAATATAAATCGATGTCATAATGTGATGAACATACATTGATGTATTTTGAACAACATAAAAACATCATTACAATACATTAGATGAATATCCATCTCAAAAGATGAGAAACAAAACCAAGGTTAATGTTAGTTAACTAACATTATTGTGGTCAACCATATCTAAGTAGGTCAACCATGTCCTCCCATCATTAAAATTAGTTAACTTTTTCACCCATGGTGAACCATAGTCAACTTTAGAAACCAAGGTCAATTTTAGTGAATTTGGTTAAACCGTCCTTAGCCATGGTTAATATGGACATCATAATTAATCCTAGTCAAACATGGTCAGGGTTTTTAAAAAATAATTAACCATAATTAATGTGGCCATACATACTTTACTTAGTAAATTATGTGAAACCATGTTTAATAAGGGTTTAAGATGGCCAACATGTTCATACAATACCAACCATAAACAACCATACAGAACATGGTCAACTAGAATGAACTTAGTTAAATGATGCTTAGGCATGGCCAATATGACCAAGATAATAAACCATCATTAAACATGGTTGAACGATTTAAATAGTCAACCTTGTTTTACCATAGCCACATTGTCACACATAGTCATCTATAGTTGAATGTTGACAACCACAATCAAGCATATCCCCCATAGTCACTCATAGTTAACCATAATCAACCCTTGACTAACAACTTCAAGGATCATCAAACATGGTCACAAAGTTAAACCTTAGTTGACCTCATTCAAGCATGGTCAAACCACCTAAATAATGGTGATCATTCTCACCCATGCTCAACCATAGTCAACCATGGAAAACATGGTAAAACGATATTCATCCATCCCTAACTAGGGTCACTAGGGTCATGCTTACTCCAACATAATCTATCCTCATCATCTTTGTTCAACTATTGCAATCTTGGTCAAGATGGTTGACCATGATAAGCTAAGATCAACCATGCTAAACCATCAATTACCATAACCAACCACAATCAAGCAAGGTGAACCATAGTCTATATTTTTCAACCTAGGTCAACCATTATAATCATAACACACCATTATCAACAAAAGGCAACCATGGTTTGCCTCATCCAGCAATAGGCAGCCCTCTTCAACCATTAACGTAACCATTTTTGTAATGTTGATGTAACATTAACATTAACATTAACATTATTGTAAGATAAACCATTGCCAACATTAATGAAAGAACATAACAATTGTTAATATTAATGTTACATAGTTAGGTTAATCTAACATGAATACATTGTTACATTAATATTTGACAATGGTCCACTATGGTCATCCATACTCAACCCTCTTCAACTTGATCAACCTCAACAACTATGGTCAACCATGGTAAACCAATATCAACCATAACCAACCAAGATTAACCATCATCTATATTCTTAAATCCTTGTTCAACCATGGTAATCACATTTAATCTGGTCAACCATGTTCTACCTTGAACAACAATAGTCAAACCTCTTCAACCATTAATGTAGCCATTTTTGTAACAATAATATTAATATAACATCCACCCTATTTCAAATCCCACGTGGCACAATTTTCCCTTCTTTTTTCTTTCATTTTCATATTTGTCCAACTAACTCAGGCAAAATCGGCATTCAAAAAAAGATATCTAGTGAAAACTCATGTATCAACCTTCATTTTTTCGTATGATAATATGATCCATAAATTTACATCTAAGCATGATGGAAGACACATTTTATCGTATAATTAGAAGAACACAACCCCCCCCCCAAAAAAAAAAAAAAAAAAACAAAAAAAACTCTTCAGAAGGGTGTTAGAAAGGTTTTATGAACAATTTGCTTTCACTGGAGTGGATGATAGTGGAGCATGTAGGTATGATTCATGAAACACGTTCCTGGTCGAGATCTTGATATCTTAATAGAACAAGACCAGTCTAGAACCATTAGAAATAAGGTAACAAACATTAATGTGGAGAATATTAAGCCTAATAGATGTCTACTGAGAGTTTCTTTTCACCGCACCCAACTTCCTATAGTATGTGAAAGACTTAATTATGTTGGAAGAGTCATATTGAAAATATTGCAATCCCAACTAGCGAGGAAATAGCCTGTCGTTTCATCAGGGGCTCAAGGAATGCGCGAATTAATATGGTTGCCAAGTCTTGTCATGCACACCCATTTTATACAAAATGCATCTCCAACACAACAACATGATCCAAATCAAATGCTTTGTATCAATCACCACCTGCACAATGCACCTTCTACTGAACGACCCTCCAACTAGGCATACTAATCCACATAAAACAATCACTCTCTAGCTATGTTAGTCTTGTAAGAAGTAGATCAAAAGTACCTATGTAGTTTGAGAGGATTGACATCTATTAATTGCATGTCTCCACAAACCACCATTGGCAATGACAATAACATTTTCGGTATTGGTGCGATGGAAGAAGAAATGAGATTGTGGAAAATACTAGATTTGTCACCTCTGTTGGAGAATCTAATTCAAACCACCTACTAGTTGTCATAACCATCCATCCAAGTGTCATAGTTAGTTGAGTTCAGTTCTGTTCAGTTGGATTGTATTTCAATCTCACTGCAGTCATTTATTATTCATTTCTCCAATGTAATCTTATTTAAGTGTTCATAATATTGAGAAGGGTATTCTACTCCACTTTTTTCATTCTTTATCATGGTATCAGAGCTTGGTATACGTAAGACTCTTGATAGCAGTGAATGGTAGAGAAAAAGCGAATCCACATAAAACTCCATGAGAGCAACAAATATCAAGAGGTTGAAAAGGAAAAGAAGACAATTTTGAAGAAGGTGCTCCTGTCGAGAATTCATTTGTTACATAGCTAGGAAAGGAAGGCCATGATGAGAGGGATTGTTTCCTTCAGCTCAAAGAAAAAGGCAAGAAAAAGTTAAACTACGGCCAGAGTTTTCACATCCCAAAAGTTTATCGAGTTGCGTTATTAACACACCACAGCAGTTTAGGAATGCGTTATAGCACAGGCCAACAATTACTAACGCAACTGATAAGGTTTAAGAGTCGCGTTAGTTTCAATGCCTTGCAACCTATTTGGCAACACGCGGCTCCTGTTCGCCAACCAACATTAGCCAAATTCCATTGACGCCACCACGAATTCCGTTGAAAAGCACGAAATCCTGAAGAGTGGGTCTTCATATGTAGGGAACACCATCATAGGGACCTGATTGGAGGCAAGAACCCGAAAAGTCAAACCAACGACTAAAGATGTTTTTAAAATATTTCTTTTCGAGGCCTTAAAAAAACTCATGAATAATGCTTTTATTTTGAGAATCCCTTACGTTCAGAGTATTATTTTTAAGGTGTATTAAAAAACGGGATTGCGTGATTTTGAGAAGCAGTAGTCTATACCGCGACTTTTTGAAAGTTTTTCCGGCGGATTTTTCCGGTCAAAATCCGGCAGCAATTCATTGGAATCCCAAGTTTGATAGCTAGTTTCTGCTCAATCAATGGCTCCTAAGGGTTTTTAAGGGCTCTGAATCCAAATATGCAGTTAAAAAACCATTTTAACTGCTAAAAATCAAGATTTAACCTCATTTCTTCCGCCGGATTCCGTCACCGGAATCTCCAAAAAATCGCATTATAGACAAGTCCTTTTGAGAAGAGATCCTGTACTTTAACAAAAAGGCTTATTTAATTTAAAAATAAAGGGATTGGTTGATTACAACAAAAGGCATTCGTTTTTTAAAGAGAGTATTGTTTTAAATGCTCTTATATTGTTTTTAAAAATGACCTTTTTTATAGTTATTTTTTGAAGAACAAATATTTAAAAATGACCCTTTTTTATAATTATTTTTTGAAGAACAAATATTTCTTTAAAACCAACAGGATATCAATATTTTTTTGTTAAATACAAAGGGGACGTTGTTCAAGTTAGTGGCGGGTATTGCAATTTAAAAAAAGTTTGTTATAGCTTTTTGTAAAAGGAGTATTTCTTTTTGGAGAATTTGTAGACGTGTTTTTTTATTTAAGAAAATAACAAAGAAGTTACTATAAAGATGTTTTTATTACGGGCAACAATTATATTTGTAAGTTAATGTATTTGTTTAGCTAAAGTGAGTTAGTACTCAACAAATATGAAAACTCAAGAAGCTATGAAAGTCAAAGTGACAAGAAGAGATGTTCAAGATCTATTTGAAAGCGATGGAAGTGAAAAAAGAAAAATAATTCCTTCACATTAAAATGCATAAACGAATCTATGGATGACATCATTTTATATTTCATAGAAGATGAGAAAACAACAAAGGAAGTCGGGGACACCCTTGAGAATAATTTTGGTGTAAGGGGGACTAATCCAGTTGAACATGAAGATTTTGGTGAATCCCACTATGCTAAGCCACAAGTGGATGATGATTGTAAATAATGTACAGAAATAGCAGATAAGGAGCACGTAGATTCTCGTGAACCCCACTATGCACAACTGCAAGTGGACGAAGATTTGGTGAATCCAACAACAAAGCTTGTTAATGAAAATGAAGTTGACATTGAAGCAACCAATGTTGCGCTGAATCCAACAATTCAATTAGTCGATGTTAAGTTTGATGAAGAATTGTTTTCCTAATGATGAATGGTTACAGATGATGGAACAAAAACATGATATTGACATCATGCTATTTGGTGACAAAATCCCACTTGAATCTGCAAACGAAGTGGAAGAAAACCTCTTTAAAGCAGCTGAAGAAATAGACATGGAGAAGGAAGCACAACGAGAGAAAGCTCTCATTGCAAAGCAAAAAGAACCAAACCAATATGGTTCTACAATATTTTTTAATCCTAACATTGATTTCCAGTGTGCAGGTAAACATGATGACTATGAAGAAGAGTTAAAGTTCCTTCAAACATGGCTTGCAACACCATGCCTTGATAAAGTCTGCATAGAAGTTACAAAAATGAATGTTGAAGAAAACATGCATGATGAAAAAATCAATGGTATTTTCATGAAGTGGAGTCCCGAAGAGATGAAATTGTATTATGAACTTATGTTGCAGCGAAATATTGATGATGAGAAACACATAGAAGATTACATGTAGTAGTAGTTCACAAAAAAGCTAAGTTTTGAAGAAGTCTAGGACATGCTTAGACAACCTAGAACAATGGAAGACTTGCACTTGTAAATGAAGAAACTGAGGTTTAAAGGATAAAAGAAAAATAAAAAGTTGAAACAATTTAGTGATCCAGGTGGCTCCTGAAACGCTTTGAATTCAGAAGTGGGTTTGGAAAAAATAAAAAATCAAAGTTGTTGGATTTAAATGAAATCAAAGTCAGATCGAATATATCGTCACAAGATTTCTAATGACGTGAACTCCACCTCAATCCGAGTTTGTATGTGAAAGTTATGGCCAATCAAAGTTTTGGTTAAACTAGGCCTAGTGGCAGCCACTAACGAGGCAGCAATTTGGCATTTATTGATGCACATATTCTGGCCTCTGAAAGGGGTGAATTTGTCATGTTGTTAATTTTGCTGGTAACCCCAAAAATTTGGCGGCAAAATGTTGAATAGTTTGTTTTGTAAAAAACAAAAAAAAAAGTATTAAAAAGGGGTGGCGAGCCAACACCCACATCGCATATATATATATATATATATATATATATATATGAAGAAGCATAAAAAAAAGGGTCAACGACCATGTGTTAATGGGAGGTCGATGGGATTCAAACCCACTTAGCCGAGTGGGCTGGACCGCCTACAAGGAACCCCAAATTTAATATCGTTACTATCACCACTTGGCCAAAAAATCAACATCGCTTCAACAAAATGCCAAACAAAATCACCAACGCACCATGTTTACAGAACCTGTGGGGTTTTGAGCTCCGGCGAATTGCACCCCACTAAAGATAGCTACTAGCTTGCTCAATGACCTTGTTGGGAAATCCACCCACCAAGGGCTATTTAATTGGTACTTTATCATTCACCCAAGGGGGAGAGAGGAGTGCGTGTGGAACCTGAAGGAGGAACTGTGCCCAAGTCGGGCACAATTTCTGAGGTAGAGAATATTTCAGAGGATATAATCATGCCAAGTTTATACTCAAACGAACCAAAATTTCACAAGGAACATGATGGTGTGGTTTGTTTCCTCATATGAACAACATAATTTTAGCCAACCACTGAGAAGGAATCTCTAGGGGAATCTTTAAGATTCTCGAGGGTCCAGATTTTGACAATGTTAGAACGAGGTCAAGTTTATAGTCGTTTTTTCACGATTTCGTGCCATAAATTCAATGGTGATGTCTCTTTCTATAGCTGATCTTTGCATTTTAGATCATTCCATAAAATGGAGGTATAAGGGTCATTTATGTAATTGATTGTAATTTATTTATGATTTCATTTAGTGAAAGAGGCCTCCCCATATTGAGGAGGGCTCAGAGATGTAGCCCACATTAGGTGAACTCCATTATCAAATTGTATTGTGCCTTTGATTCATGGTTTCTTTTGATTTCCGCTTCTTTCATTTATTTATGCTACTTGGTTACACACTCTTTTAAATGCAATTCTGTATGCATCCTTGAAGTAAAAGATCTGGATCAAGTTTGGTATCCAAGCAGGTCTTCTTGATGTGAGTTGCATGAGTGAATTATAACGAGGAACAAGCTCCAAAGAGGAGAAGGAAAAATCAAAACCTTTGATCCCAAAGTCGAATGTGCAACACGAAGACTAAACATGGAAGATGAGGAAGATCGCATGGAGGAAGAGCGAAATTATCACAAGATATTCTTCACCATGGCAGAGAAAGTTGGCAAGTTGTTTCTAGAATATGAGAAGACAATAAAGCCTGAGAAGAAAGAACCAAATGATCATGCCTCGGTACATAATGAAAGTAGAGGAGAAGGGCCTCCTCCCTCTTCATCCTCCAGTGAAATTTCTTCTTCTTTCTCTTCTCATCACTCTAATAGGCATCATCAGAATGAACCTAAAAATCCTTTTTTTAAAGATCGATGAAAAGTTTGATTTGCCTATGTTTAATGGAGAATCTAATGGAGAAAAGCTAGATATATGGATCAAATATGTTGAAGAGTATTGTCGCATACAATGAATAAGACAGGGTGAAGCCAAGATCCAGCCAACATCCTTTCAGTTGAGTGGCATTGCTCTCGTCTGGTGGGAAGGGAAACTACAGAAAGGTGGTAAGAATAGTCGTAAACTTCTTTCATCTTGGCTTGAGTTTGTCTTTGCTTTAAGGGGACACTTTTACCCATTGGGTTACAGAGAAAAGGCCGTGATAGAATGGAAACATTTGAAACTAAGTATAGGTCATTGTAACAACCATGGTGAAAATTCCACGTAATAAAAGTTAAAAACAATAACCATGGTCGATGGAACACTTATTCCAAGATGAATGTTGGGAAAGAGATTCTAGTTTGTGTTCATTTCATTTTTTATGGCTAAGGAAATTGGTAAAGGAAATGGCTAATGCTTTGGAAAGGAAAAATGGCATTTTTGGCACAATTATTTATGAAAATAATGGAAATTAGGAGAAAAAGGAGGTGAAAGGTAACAAGTTGCATGTGAGTGAAGGAAAATAATGGGAAATGAAGAAAATAGAGGCCTCATCGATAAAAAGGATTTTGAGGATCAGTTGGTAACCTTTTGTCAGATTATGTTTGGAGCTCTCTCATTATTCTCTCTCTCTCTCTCTCTCTCATACTCTCGGAAAGTTGGAGTTTTATTGGAGAAATTTGGCATTGGAGAAAGAAAGGAAAAGAATGAAAGAGGAGGCAAAGATAAAGAAGGGAAAGGGAGGATCAAGCAACTACAAAAAGCTTCATTGCAGGTATCGATTTGCCTACATATTTTCCTTACTAGATTTGGGATGCACGGGATTGTATGTGTTTCTTTTCTACCATGGCATGCATTTTTCCAGGTGTGACGATATTTCAGCTTAGCCTTGCCATTTTCTAATAGCTTTTATGAGATAGGTTCTCTCTTTCGGTTCATGTGGGATGGCCAGATTGGATTCAAAGTTGAGTAGGGTGGATCTACGAATTGAAAAACACATGGTCTGAGTGGTCCCTGAACCAGAATGAGGATCACGAAGCCACTGACTTAGTAACCCTTGAACCAAACTGTGGGTTGTAGTAAAGCCAGATTGTGTGTGTCGGTGGGTCTAGGAATCCTTCCCACTGAATGGTGGAATATAAGGTAAATCCAAGAGGTGGATTTCCTCTCCATTGGGCCTAGTGATCCCAAGATGGGATGCACAATAAAGGCTGAATAGTATGTCTCGGTGTAGGGCCTAGTGATCCTTGAATTAGACTATGGATGCACGGTAAATCCTAAGAGACTAGGAGGCACTCAAATTCCTCACGGTGTAGGTGGAGAACTCTGATGGCATCCATGTTGATTGGTGTTTTTGGTGTGTTCTATGAGTTCCACATTCATGCTTGGAATATGGCATGAGGGTGATTGGATGAAGAGAGACTTGGCTCAACCAATCTCTGGTTGGGTGGAATGTGGTAGTCCCATCTCAGGTTGGTTCATTGTATTCATTAATGAGAAATTCATTCCCTTGATTTTCATGTGTAAATGTATTGATGTATATATGGATTTTGATGGTTGATATGTTTATGGTATTTTTGTTCATATTATGTTGGTTATATGTACATTTTATGAAAATGGCTATGTATGTGTCTCTTCATGTTTTTACTTTTATATGAATGGATAATGTGTCTATGAGGCTATAGATGATAATGCAACAATTGACATGAGGGAAAAGTGGTTCATAGAAATTCTCAAATAAGTATAATATCCCTACACCTGATTTTGTTGTTTACACCTGTAGGTTACATTTTGATAATATGTTTGATAAAATTCTTGTCATGGCTAGTAGGGGTCTGGTTAAGTTCTTGATCAACTTACTACTTTTGCATCATTGTTTCCCTGTACTTTTATTGATTTCAAGATATCACACCATTTAGGGCAGTGGTTTGGACTCTGAGCTTGAAAAAGTGGCTTAAATCTCGGGGTTGCTGGCACAGAACTGGAAATTTTGGTCTCTGGTTGCTGGCATAGAACTGGAAATTTTGGTCTCTGGTTGGTGGCAGGCAAGCCGGTGAGAGCGACTTTGAGTTGCTGGTCACTCCCTTTCCCATAAGATGAGAGAGACTATCACCTAAGAGATCCAGAACAACAGTGGGACCTAGGCATAGGCTATCTAAGTGGCTAACCTGTCTTCTTAGGGTTCTGTTGATGATGTTGGAAGACTGTGTGTGATATTTATGTCGATTCTACTTCCTTAAGGTCACATAGGAGGTCGAATCTGATCATAGTAGCCTTTCGTCTCATGTTTACCTTGGTTGGCATGGTTACGTGAGTGTATGTGGGGGGAGGGTGTTATAGAGTGGTATTAGAGCATGGTTCAACTCTCGCACTGGATGGGTGGTGTGCGTTGGTCATGCATGAATGTCAATTGCATGTGTGTCTCTTACATATTCATTTCATGTGCTTGTTGTGTTTGCTTGATGATTAATTATGGTTGTAGCATGGTTATCATGGAGAATTTGATATTAATTTCATGGAATGCATTTGTCATGAGTATGTGATTGGTTGCATATGGTTACATGTCACTTACATGAAGATATTATGTCGTCTACTTACATCCTTGTATGTTAGGTTACATTGTTGAATATTTTGATTACATGTATCAATTGTTTTGTAGTTTGATCACAAGAATTGATCAATTATGCTCAACTACATTTGTTTATGCGTATGTGTAGTAGACCTGCAATTGATTATGCATATTGATAATTTCATGTGGAAATGTGTACAATGGAGTAATGGTTGATTGCTATGCAAGAGGTCATAACATGCATTGTTGATATGGCCTTGCATTGATGACTGGACCCTAACTAGAGTGATGCTTATATGTTTATACATTTATTGGTGTATGTATATACATTGTTATATTTTTGTTATACATGTATCACATTGGTTTGGCGATCTTGGAGATAAGGTATCCTCCCCAAGCTATAATAAGGTATGTTGATTCATTGTGATTTTGTTTATTTGACATATTATGAATTGCAGGAAATAGATCAAATGGCTAGCAAGGTGGTAGACTACATCAAGTCTCCCTATGCATCAGATGAGTAGTCTGGTGTGGGGCATACTTCTGATTTGGCCGATACATTGAGAAGCTTGAAGGAAGAGATAAGGAGTTGTAAGGAAGATAATGATTGGATCATACATGCACAAGAGAAGAAAGCATAGGTTAATGCAATACTTCTACAGAGTTTGTCAGATTTGCAACAACAAGGGCCACTTCGGATCAACCATGGACATCAGGGTAGAACTAATGGGGCATATGGCAGTTGGTCTCTATGTAGACAGAGGTCAGCTAGATCTGGCAGAGTGAGAGATGTCATATTGTTAGATGCTTCGTATAGGAGGGGCGATGAGTGCAAGTACTATTCTAGTTTTGTTTCTGATATAGACATCATGATCGTCATCACTACCATCCTTAGGGGATATTTTCCAGATGAATTCAAGAAAGTGAAGCCACCTACTTTTGATGGAGATGTGAAGAAGTTGGAAGAGGTAGAGGCTTGGATACTTGGGATGAATAAATTCTTTGAGTTGCATGAGTACACAGATGAGATGAAGGCCAGAATAGATATCTTCAGCTGGAAAGGTAAAGCAAACATCTGGTGGGAAGATGTTAAGTGGGTCAGAGATATCAGGACAGATGACTTGAGTTGGCGGGAGTTCAAGAGGCTTTTTCGGAACAAATACTTGTTAGAGAGGTAATACGATAGTAAGGCTAAGGAATTCTACGAACTAAATATGGGATCGATGACAAATTAAGAGTACACAACCAATTTTCTAGAGTTATTGAGGTACATATCATATCTTACTAATGATAAGGATAGGGTTCAAAGATTTGTGAGTGGTTTTCCTTTAGCATTTAGAGACTAGATTGCATACGATGAGCCTCAGTCACTTGAGGAAGTCATTGGGAAATTGAATCATTGCTATGAACAGTCAAAGCATAAGAATGAATCTCAGCATGGATGGAAGGGAAAGGATAAAGTTAGAGACAAATGACAACCTAAGAGAACAAGGCCCCAACATGCAGATGGGAAATAAAATCTGGCACTGCAAAAGAGATTTAATGCAGCTAAATAGGGACATGGGTCACAACAGCAACAAAAACATAGAGGTGAGGGCACTGGTCGGTTGGAGTGTTGGACATGTGGTGAGGAGAACCGTAGGAGAGATTCTCCACAACGTCAGGGTGAAAGGCCTAAGATATATAGTTCATAGGAGGCACAGACTATTGGGGATGTTGGTCAAAGTATTCCACGTATCTATGCAGCAGTGGACAATAGGCACGTATAACACTATGAATCTATCATTGAGATGGATGGTAAGCTTTGTGATCAAGTTATTTCTATTTTTATTGACCCTAGATCTAATTATAGCTATGTTAGTCCTCACTTGGTGGATAAGTGTGGTTTGAATAAGGAATTTCATGTATATTCTTGGTTAGTGCAGTTGGCTACATGTACAAAGAAGCAAGTTCATTACTCGGTAAGAGCTTACACATTTGACTTAAGTAGTATGCCTACCATAGCACATTTGAATGTATTACTGTTAGGTTTATACAATATGTTGTGAGGCATGTATTGGTTGTATCTTCATAGAACCAAGGTAGACTGCTATGAAAAATCTATCAAGTTTGTTGATGACAATGGGGAACCAAGAATCTTATAGCGTAAAAAGAAAGCCACATCGGTTAGGATGGTGACAGATATGCAAGAAAAGTGTAGCTGCAGGAAGGGGTGAAAGCTATTTGAAGTACACATTTCTAGTGATAATGGTAAGGAGGCTGGGGATGCAGATGTGTTGAACAAGTACCTAGTTTTGCAGCAGTTTCAGGATGTATTTCTTGAGGACATGTTGTGTTTTATAGCAACCCCCCATTTTCTAAATTTGTATCAAAAAAATTTAATTAGAAATGGGTCCCTTTTTAATATACTAAGACAAATTAGTGATTTAACAAAACAACTTGCCTGACATTAATCATATCACACATAAAAACCCTTATCAAAAGGCCCAATGCAATAGAGCTCTTATTCAAATCCTTTTGATAAAATATGAAATATCCTTTTATAAATCCATCATAAGTAAATCTTTGATGTGATAATGCGATCGGAGATCACATATTGCTACGATAAGCCATAATGCATCCTGAATGCTCTTTTTTAAACCTCTAATCTGATAACGTAATCGCAATCGGCAATCAGAGGTAACACACGACACATAGCAGAAGCCTTTTCAAACTTCCCAATTGCGATATTGTGGAGTAAGGCACATGTTTCAAGAACCGCCAAAAGGTTTTATTGGCAGGTGGAAACCATATAAGCAGTAATAAATGAAAAGGTAATAAATCAAACAATGTGTTGATTACCCCTTTGCCTTATTATATTCTTTTATCGTAATCAAAGCTATCAGTCCGAAACGTTAAGACCGACCCATTGAATCTCTCGATTACGATCCGCGATTTATCGCTGATCGTTGATTGGGAAAATCAAAAGTTACGGTTTAAAAGGACCATTAAGCATATGTGCGATGCAACGGGTAATTATTACATTTGTTAACTACGATTGGTGGTTATGATGGTCATTAAGTTTGCAGTTAAGGGTGAGTCCTTCGAGGATTTCACCCCTGGTAACACTTAATTACGTTTGGTTTATCATGTGTGAATTACTTTAACTGTTTTCATTTCATATTAGCTTTGAGCGGGTATTTCTCTATTACGTTTTCCATTTTCTGTGCAGAGCTACTCTGAGCTGTTGAATCCAGAAAAAATGGGAAAGAAGGTGAAGAAAGCTAAGGCCCCTGTCATAGTCAAAGAACTAGAGCCGAATAAGAAAGAATTAATATTAGATACGACTTGCCTCGGTTTAGGAAAAGAAAGCTGGGAGAGTATCTATAATTTAGTAGAAGTAGAATAGCTTGAAGAACTCAAAGAAGAAGCTACAGCAGATTCTACAAGCAAATCAGAGAATACATTGAAAGAATTGGCCTGCTCATACCTACACAAAATAGCACTGCGTGCCAATGTTTTGCCATATGACATGGTAAGATGGATTTTTGAGAGCATTGCAACCACAGATGGGGAATTTACTACAACGGAAGGAAAAGTGTTCAAGTCGTTTTGAGTAGAGGATCTCAGACAAATGTACCATTTACCCCAGCCAAAGAAGTTGTATAATAAAGCATTCTTATAAGCTTTTGCCAAAGAAAATGACATTGAATCAGATCCTATTAGGCAATGGAGACATTTCCCGGCCAAACACAAGCATGAGACATCGGGTATGTACTCTGTAGATTCATTAGCCTCTCCTTATTGTTATGATGACACAATGATGTGCACACTCTTCGGAGTCCATAATTCTACTAAGTTGATATGGTTCCTTTAATGGAGGCTGCAATTAATGGTTATATCATGGAATGGGAAAGAATTCTGTCTGATAAAATGGCCATTGAGATACATGAATATAGAAGAAAGAGGTATGTGCCTACCCAGGTGATGCCTCCCTTTTACTTCAATGCCTATATTATGGACACCATCTGTTTCAATTCTGAATACCCTATTCTCAAATTGAAATGGACTCCCCAGGATCCCAAACCCGTTCACATGTATCATAAGGAGTTATGGAAAGCCCATTATCAAAACTACCTATATAGAATTTGTCATGGTTTTATTCTTCCTGCACATTATGCCATGTTCAATAAGCTTGCTCCTAGGTTATCTGAGGAGGCAATGGTCGACTTAATAGCAGTTGGAAGTTGGTTTGGAGAAGAGAAATTCACCTATATAAGGTTTTTCGGTAGTCTTATTGATCATCATGTTCTTCCTTTGTACATCCCCGATAAACTACTGGCCCGGGAATTAGCGTATTAGATAACAGTTGCAGGGGTGTCAAAGACCCTTAGGGATTCCAAGAAACACATGTGGCCTACATTTCCCCTTCGGTGTGGTGCCTTTACCTTGCATGATTTTAAACATGCAGAGAAAAAGGCCGAGAAAATGAAATTGTTAAAACTTGCAACTATACCAAAAAGGCAGTATGGCCCTAGAAAGGTTGTCTACAATGTTACCTCTCAGGCTAAAATCGCCATATTTGATCATGAAGAGGATAGCTTTGACGACTTGTTTTCTTCAACAGAAATATTTTACCAGGTCAAAGAAATGGCTAAGACTAAATTGGGAATAGAAGGATTAGAGAAATTCAATAAGCTCAGGGCCCAGAGATTGGAAACCCTGCCCTTAGATTTATTAGAAATGACATCTATGGTACGAATTCAAGGCTACGTTGAGGAGAAAATTACTGAGAATGTTCCTGAAATTGAAAAGTTCCCTGAGAAGAAGAAGACACCAGAGCAGGAGCAGAAGCAGGTAACAATTGGTGAACCCCTTGATACACACATTAATGTTGACCCCAAGTTAATCAAAGAATGGGAACAATTTGATTCTAGCATTAGTAATCCAGAGAACACCCAAGGGTTCACTACACCAGAGGTGTTTACAGCACATAAATCAGTAGTCAACATAGTTCCGATTGTAGGAACAAACGACCCACCCCAGCTTCACAAAGACATAGAGATCATCCCTCAAAATCCCACTGATGAGATTGTTTTGCATATAGAAGAAATACCACCACTAGATGTCTTGTACATCCATAAGCATAGGGCTGTAGTCAAAAGACAAAGGAAGAAGAGGAAGATTGATCACTACCCTCTTTTGAATCCTCAGATGGAAATGATGAATGTGGTGTGGAGGGAGGAAATAAATCCCTCCTAAGATTTAACCAAACTTTCTCATTATGCCAAAGAATATTCAATGGCAACAATATAAGGTTTCAGAGGTTAATCATTTGTTGAAGGAAAAAGACCAACAACCATTCAGTTAGAGGCACAATCGGTAGAACGACAACAAAAAATGGAGCAGCTTGAACAACAGTTGGTGAAACAGAGACAGCTTAATGAACAATTGAATGAGAAATTAATTAATGAAAAGAAGAGAATTGATGAACAGGCCATCCATAAGCAGTAAGAGTTGTCTCAAGCAATCAGAAAACTACAACTATTGAATGAGCAGGTGAAGAAATCAAAAGAAGAGCAGATTTGCCAAATGAAAGATCAAATAGAGTGATTTAAAGGATATCCCCAGGTGGATGAATTTAGAACTGAAGCCATGGAGATGACCAAGACTTTATCTCGGAAATTAGACCTTCTGTGTCATAATATATCATTGGTCGTTCCTTTATGTGATATCTCAACAGCTATGATTGAAAAATAAGTGGATGCAAGGCTTGAGTTAGAGAAGGCAGATGAAAGCTTAACTAATTTTCTATCTTGGAAAGATTCAAAGGAAGGAAAAGTTGCCAATCTGCCAAAAATATATGAGTCACATAAAGAAATCCTATTTCCCAAATGGAAGTCTCAGTTAATCAAAGCTGAGAGAGCTACATCCAGATGCAGATCAGGAACAAACAATCTCATTGAATTAATCAACAATAGTATGTATTTATCTAATCTAATAACAGAATGCTCTCCAAGTAAAATCCCAAAGGTAAAATCATTAGAACAACAGTGGAAAAAGGAGCTAATGCAAAGAGAAAAATTGATCGGATGCATTCACAGCTTAACATGGGAAATGTTTTGGTTTTTCTTTGTAAAACCACATAGTCAGTGAATGGCGATGAAGTGTCTCATAGATGCGATCAACCATATGATTCCCGAACTTGTCGATGCCACATTTACAGCTCAGTTACACTCTTGTATGAGTCAGCCACTAGAGGTCCAGCTAATGCTTGCGATTCGTCAACTGCGATCACAAGAAGATAATCCGATAGAGTGAATCCTTACGACCGACTACAACACTGCTATTTCAAGATAAATACCAGATTTTTATGTTTTAGTTATACCAGCGCATAGCATATTTCTTTCATAGTTTGTTGTTAATTATATTATTTATAGAGCCTTTCATGTTTTTAGAAAGAGTCCTCAATTTTGTATTACGACTTAAATTGGAGGTTGCACTATTGTACTTCCGACATATGTTTTTTATAAAAGACTCGACCATAATTCTGAATTTTGACAAAGAAGGCTTTTATGAGATATGCACTTTTGCTTCCTACGGAAGTATTTCCAAATTAGAAGGTAGAATTTGAATGTGATCCACATCAGAGGAGATTCAAATGCATACAGTACTACTATCTATGTTTTCGCTTTATTTTTCTATGTGAATTAACATTTATCAACTTTGTTGTTGTTGATGTGTATATGTTTCTACAACAATTCTTTAACCTGTCACTATTGAATGTTTTTGAATTGTCATCTTTCATATAAATATGTCAGTGATATTTTACGATCAGTGCGATAATGTTATAATTATTACTTTGTTCAATTAATTAAACAAAGTAATTATCATATGAATGTATATTTTTATTTATGAGTAAGTCATCTTCATATTTACTTGTCAATAGAAACAATCAAGAACTACATTGTGAGAAGAATACCTGGGATAGATTATTTATCTTTGTATATCTTTTTCATTTTAGAATAGAGCACTTATCACTCCCATTATACATTACAAACCAATCATCCATCAACTCATGTATCACTGGGAAACTAGTCCCATTACATCCAGCTGTAGCCACCACACCAAAAGGAAAAGGAGCTGCTTTAAGGTCCGGATCGGGTGGCTTTCCCCGATGTTGATGCAGCGATTTTAGAGCCATCAACATTTTTGGCAATAGAAGAAGGGCATGAGCTGTGAATGGCAAGAAAATCCAAATCCATAGTCCATTCTGAGAGTAAATCTCCCTCCACATCACCCCAACTTCTCCCTGGCATCCTCAATCTCCAATTTCTAAGCGAGAAGTTAAGAAAACAACAACCACTGTTGAACCACAAAACATCTCAGATAAATCCACTCTTGAACCTTCTAAAGTTCAGTCTTTAATTCATAAACTTCAGTGATTTTCAATATCACCATAGAAATTTGAGTTATCTCAAGGTAGTGTGACTTCGCAATACATTCCTTCCAATCCTCTTACCAGACTACAGAGTGAAAATATTGGTATTGAACCTATATAATTCCCTCTGCCTAAAAGAAAAGGAGCAAGGAAGACACCTAAAGAGTCTGATAGTGAGACTCTTTCATCATCATCATCCCTTTCATCTACTCTAATGCAAAGTCAACCATCCACTCCTCCACTCCATATTGTTGTTCAACAGGGTACTGGAACTTCAACATCTTCTTCCCAACCACTAGGAACTTCGTCTACGCTTTCCTCTGTTAATAGCTCAACAATGTCTCAAAGACCATGGAACAACCCAGGGGCAGTCACAATGCCCACACCCTTGAGTCAATTGCCGGCTCACTTGAAAAATGGCTGCCAAAGTTTAACCTAGATAGATGCATACTCACAGAAGAACACATAAACAACTTTATGTTGTCAGTAAACTTAAATGGAGTTACTGAAGAAGACGTTGTTGTTAGGCTTTTCCCATATACCTTACAAGGAGCAACTGGGTCCTGGTATTTTTCATTACCATTAGGATCCATTACTAGTTGGAACATCTTCCAAGAACAGTTCTTGACTAAATTTGGAGATGATAGGTCTACAACGACATTAATCAACTATCTCTCAAATCTCAAAACTGAAACAAGAGAACCAATCAAAGATTTCAACTCACGATTTAATAAGCTCTTAAATAAGATTTGTACTGCCTCTAAACCTAGTAAAGAGGTTCGAGGTGAATGGTATATATCTACCTTACCTTCAAATATAGCAATCTTTGTTGGCATAGCTGCAAAACCCACTTTAGCAGAGAATATGAAGGAAGCAATCGTTGTGGAAAAACGTATCATCGCCTTAGAAAAGAAAACTGCCCTTGAGGAGAGAAATTAAAAAAAAGCTACTTTTAAAGATGATTCAAAGAAGAAAATGGCTAAAGATCCATATGATATGGAAGGTCTGCAAAATGTTTTAAAGACTATGTCAAATGAGATAGTAGAAATTAAAAAACAAGTAGTCGAGACCTCCACTAAGAAGCAATTTAGAAACTTCAAAAGACCTGAATCAAAACCACCTAATGCTATATCTAATGTAGAATTAGATCCAGAGAACGATGAAGAGGAAGATACAATCTTATCATCAGAGGAAATTGAAGAAGAAGAGGTTGTAGAATGTCATGGTATGTGGGATTTTATTTTGCCAAATTCAGATATCGAAAGTGAACAAGAAGCTTTCGTAGTAAGTACTAGGAGTAAAGGAACCAAAGAACCTGTTCAACCAACTCAAAAGAAGAAAAATGTGAGTCCTACTACCAAAAATAAGGTCCCCATAAAGCAATCTACAACAATGCCTACTCGAAATCAGTCGTCATCTTCCAATCATCCTTCATCATCCAAGACATTAGTAGTTGCTGACTCTATGGATTACAACATCATTGAAGACATGAAGAAGACTAGAGAAAATATCTCTATATTTGAGCTTAGCAAGATCAAACATCAACAGAAATTTCTACTCAAAGAATTAAATGCAATACCGTCAAAGGCAGTTAATGGAATGGGTAAGCCACCATCCGATAGAGTAGAAGCTATTGATGCTGTGTTGATCGGAGACAGATCTAATTCTCATACCCCTCCTTTTCTCTTGACCTATGAAATCTACAATACAAACTTGCATAATTGCTTGATAGATTCAGGGGCTTCATCAAATATAATGCCAGCTTCAGTCTGTTCAAAATTGAATATTGAGCCTCAAAAATCTGCAGTGCATACCGTTCAGTTGGATAGAACTAAGGTTCAAGTATTAGGAGAAATCAATTCAGTTACCATTAGGTTATCAACTGATCCTAGGGTAGTTCAGAGAATTGATATATTGATTGCTGACATTCCTGAGTTTTATGGCTTAATTCTAAGCAGGGATCGGTCTGAGAAACTCCATGGTTACATTTCTACCGATTGGTCTCATATGTGGTTTCCCTATAAAGGAAAGCCAAATCAAATTAAGATCGATCGGGAGAAGCATATGACTCATACTGTAATAGAATTTGAGCAAGAAAACCAGCCCATAACTTTCAATAATAACATTCTTGGAAACTACTCATCTGAATCTTTCTTTGGTAATTTTAATGCTCAATCATCACCTTTCTCAGTTAATAATTTCACATCCCAAATAGAAAACTTTTCTCATATAGATACATAAATATGTGTTAATATTGCTGAAGAAATTGTAAATAAAACTGTAGATAAGCCTGTATTTTGGTCTTTATATTTGACGGGTCAAAATCCAATGATGGTGCAGGAGCAGGATGTATTTTGGTTAGTCCTAAGGGAGAAAAAACTATGTTATCTTGTAGACTAAAATTTGAGTGTACAAATAATACCGCTGAATATGAGGCATTGATCCAAGGACTTTACAAAGCAATAGGCCTGAGATTGCAATATCTTAAAGTATTCGGTGACTCTGGAATTGTAATTAAGCAAGTAATAAATACTATACATTTCCTTTCTGGTCATCTTAAACATTATCAGTCCTTGGTTCAAGATGTTATATCTCATTTTCTAGCGTTTAATATTTCTCCCATTCCTAGATCTCAGAATGCAACAACTGATTTACTAGCCAATGTTGCTTCTAAGCTCCTCCCATCTAAGGATTACTGCCCTAATAGACTTTCCGTTGAATTAATTTTTAGACCATTAGTTCCAGACAATGTCACTAACTTGCGGGTATTTAATCATGACAATGACATTTTGAATTTCTTAACTTCTGATAAATCCTATGATGACCAGATTATTGATGAGAATGATCATGATTTTCAAATGAAGCAAAAACTTGAGGAAAATTCCATACCTAAATCAGTAGTCAAGCTTGAGGATCTATATGACATCAAGGATATTTTTAAGCAAGTTACTAACTAAAAGCTTCAAAGTTCTACTTTGAGATGTGAATTAATAAATCTTGGCACTGAGGCCAAACCATAAAATATCAATCTGTGATTAGGACTTACTTTAGAAGAAAGACTTGCCTTTATAAGAATTTTGAGTAGATATAAAAATGTTTTTGCTTGGAATTATGATGACTTAAAAACATATGATACTTCTATCATACAACATACAATTTCAATGATATCTGAAGAGAAACTAGTATAGCAAAAATTGAGGAAAATTCATCCAAACCTAGAAAGTCAGATTAAAGCAGAGTTAAACAAACTCTTGAAGGCTGAGATAA
Organism: Pinus taeda; assembly: GCA_000404065.3. Classification (NCBI taxonomy): domain Eukaryota; kingdom Viridiplantae; phylum Streptophyta; class Pinopsida; order Pinales; family Pinaceae; genus Pinus; species Pinus taeda. The sequence continues at coordinate 229,467 of APFE031073333.1, read as the reverse complement.
TTTTTCCTGTTAGACATTCAAAGTGGGTTTCTAACTTAGTGCATGTTAGGAAGAAGAATGGTGACATTAGAATTTGCATTGATTTTAGAAATCTTAATAAAGCAAATCAAAAGGATAACTTTCCACTACAAACAATGGAGCAAACTCTTCATTCAGTAGTTGGTTCTGAATTAATGTCTTTCTTAGATGGTTTTTCTGGATATAACCAAATATTGGTGCATCCATATGACATACTCAAGACTACTTTCAGAACTAAGTGGGGAACATATGCCTACCAAAAAATGCCTTTCGGTTTGATTAATGCTGGGGCTACATTCCTGAGAGCAATGGATATAGCATTCAAAGGTTTAATTAATAAGTCAGTTGTTGTCTATTTGGATGACAAATTACTGTCTTCTCAAAGAAAAGAGCAAATCATTTACATGATTTGAAACAAATCTTTGAACACTGTAAAAGGTATGGGATTTCATTGAATCCCAAGAAATCATTTTTTGCTCTTGACCAAGGTAAAATCTTGGGGTTTATTGTCCCAAAATATGGTATTTATATCGATCTAGAAAGGATCAAGGATATTTCTGATATTCCACTCCCACACAATAAAAATTGATGCAATCATTTTTAGGTCAAATAAATTTTATAAAAAGGTTTGTTCCAGATTTTTCACAGATTGTTTTACCATTACAAACCATGATCAAGAAAAACTCAGTGTTCAAATGGGGGCATACAGAAAAGGAAGCTTTTGATTCAATCAAGCAGGCAATCATAAATGCTCCTGCATTAAACACTCCAAATTTTTCCAATCATTTCATTTTATATACTTTAGCATTCGATACTTCCTATGCAGTTGTGTTGACACAAATCAATGATCAAAACATGGAAGCACCCATATCATTTTTTAGTTCAAATCTTTAAGGTGTTGAACTTAATTATTCTGAAGTAGAAAAGCAAGCCTTTGCTGTGTTCAATCTATTAAACACTTTAGGCCTTTCCTCTTGAAAACTCATACGAAAGTAATTGTCCCATTTTCAGCAATGAGACAATTACTAGTCCAAAGGGACTTAGGAGAAAAGAGGGCAAACTTGGTTACAACATTACAAGAATATGATTTGGAGATTAAACTAGCAAAAATTGTCAAAGGTCAAAGTTTTTGCAGGTTGTTAGTAGGAGCTTCTAACATTAAGGAACATGAAGGTTCAAACAATATTGAGGAAATCAATGAGATAAGTACCATCAACCTTGAATCTCAATATGATGATTTGTTATTTTATTTAAAAAATGGGTATGCTCCTTCTAATATCTCTTACAAAAATAAATGTGCCTTAAGATTGAAAGCGAAACACTTTGAGATTATTGATGATGTGTTGTTTAGAAGGAATTATGATTCGGCTTTATTAAGATGCCTTGAAAAAACTGAGGCACAAAAGGTCTTGCAGGAATTACATGATGGTCCAACATGAGGACATTTTGGAGGTGATACAACAGCTCACAAAATTATACATGCTGGTTATTATTGGCCCACCTTGTTTAAGGATTCCCATGAATATGTAAGAAAATGCAGAATCTGTTAGACTGCCAGTGGAAGACAAATAAATCCAGCCTCTCCTTTGCAACCAGTTAACATTGAACAACCTTTTGAACAATGGGGACTGGATATCATTGGAGAAATTATTCCACATTCATCCAAGCAACACAGATATATCCTTACAACCATGGATTACTTTACAAAGTGGGTAGAAGCAATTCCTTTGAAGGTAGTCAACTCTGAGGCAATTATTGACTTCATAGATCAATTCATCATTACCAGGTTTGGCGTACCTAATGTTCTCATTTTCGATAATGCATCTTATTTCTTTGGAAATACCATACTTGAATTTGCTATTAAAAGAGGATTTAAATTGAAATATTCTGCAAACTACTACCCTCAGGGTAATGGTTTAGTTGAATCAACCAATAAAAATCTCATCAAAATCATTAAGAGAAATGTCGATAAGAATCAAAAGAATTGGCACAAGTATTTAGTATTTGCATTATGGGTAGATCGCATAACACAGAAGGCCTCAATAATTACTTCTCCATTCAATTTAGTGTATGGGAAGGAAGTTATCATACCAGCAAACTTAGCACTCCCATCTCTAGGCTTAGTGCAATTTATTGAAGAAAATCCCTCATCTTCTATTCAATTAAAGATATAATCAAATCCTTAAATTAGAAGAAGAAAGGGGAAAAGCCAGAATTACACATGTAAAACATCAATAGGTTATTAATTCCTCTTTTGATACAACTTCCACCAGCCCAAAATTTTTACAGATTGGCGATCTTATTTTGAAATGGGACAAAGCTCATGAAGATAAAGGTAAACACACTAAATTTCGAAAAATGTGGCTAGGATCATTCCAAATCATCGAGAAGATAGGCCCATCAACATTCATATTGAAAGATCTATCAGGAAAGAGAGATTCTCTTCCTGTCAATGGGCTTATCTTGAAGAAATTCTTTACTTAAGGAGGTAACCGCTTCTTATTTGTAAATATTCAATTTGCAGTTGTATTTGTGTTAATTTGCAGTTTTGTTTGTTTTCTAGAAAATAAGGTTGTAATAGCCTTCTATTGCCCTTTACTATTTTGAAGGTTGCTTAAAGAAAATAGTGTTAAAATTTACTTTTGATAAATGGAAGCCTTAAAGGAAAAGAAGGAAGAGCTAGGAAATTAGATAGAATTGAACTTTGAAAACCTCTTTTATTTTTGTAAGATCCTTTCAAAACCTTGAAAACACTATAAATCATTCCAAATTGTTAAAGCCCAAATAAGGTTATCTATTAAAAGCAAATTCCTATCCAAACTTAGCATCTACAACTCTTACATTGTCATCCATATTCTCTTAAGGAGTAAATCATTCACCCCATCCACAAAGATTGTGATTTTTTAGAGTGTAATTCTAAAATATGTTTAATATAAAAGATAAGAGGTCTCATTACGAGCCTGCTTACCATGATCATAGGGAACTAATTAAACTGACATTACTAATAACTGCATATCAAAACAGGGTAATGGCTTATATTTATAAGATAAGGGGTCTCATCACGAGCCAGCTTGTTTAGTTAAATTACAACCAGTGAATGGAATTATCAGCAGCTGGCCACCAAACCATGACAATGAATTTTTATCTTTTAAAATAAGAAATAAAGAAGATGGAAAATGAAAAAAAAAAAAATATGTGGAAACATATCTTTTTAGATTTACTCTTAGAAATTATACTCTGAAATGGATGGGACAATGAATGATTGAATGGTTAAAATGTAACCCTATCGAGAATATAAACGTTTGCTGGCAGCAGAGGCTCTACCTATGAAAATGGAGTCATCATATAAGCTAAGTTGGAGAAGTCCTCTTGTTTGATCTTTATCAACCAATCAAGGCTTAAATAAACTTAGAATGTTTTTATTTTTGAGATGAGAAAGAAATTTCAGAAACATTTTTTCATTATTCAGAGTTAATGATTATCTAATTGTTCTTAGATTATTTTCTCTAGACTCTAAGGTTTCCAAATTAAGAAAGTCAGAGTATTGCATTATATTCTCAGAGATAACTGTTTCATCCAGTAAATCACTAATTGTTGTGCTGTACAACAACCCCCCATTTTCTAATTTTTTATCAAAAAACTTTAATTAGAAATGGGTCCCTTTTTAATAAACTAAGACAAATTAGTGATTTAATAAAACCGCTTGCCTGGCATTAATCATATCACACATAAAATCCCTTATCAAAAGGCCTGATGCAATAGAGCTATTATTCAAATCCTTTTGATAAGATATGAAATATCCTTTTATAAAGCCATCATAAGTAAATCTCTGATGCGATAATGCGATCGGAGATCGCATATCGCTAAGATAAGCCACAATGCATCCTGAACGCTCTTTTCTAAAACTCCAATCCGATAACGTAATCGCAATTGGCAATCGGAGGTAACACAGGACACATGGCGGAAGCCCTTTCAAACTTCCTGATTGTGATATCATGGAGTAAGGCACATGTTTCAAGAACCACCAAAAGGTTTTATTAGCAAGCAGAAAACATATAAGCAGTAATAGACGAAAAGGTAATAAATCAAACAATGCGTTGATTACCCCTCTACCTTATTATATTATTTTATCACAATCGGAGCTATCAGTCTGAAACGTTAAGCCTGAACCATTGAATCTCCCGATTGCGATCCGCGATTTATCGCTGATCGCTGATAAGGAAAATCAAAAGTTATGTTTTAAAAGGACAATTAAGCATATGTGCGATGCGACAGGTAATTATTACATTTATTAACTAAGATTGGAGGTTATGATGGTCATTAAGTTTGCAGTTAAGGGTGAATCCTTCGAGGATTTCACCCGTGGTAACACTTAATTACGTTTGGTTTATCAGCGTGAATTACTTTAACTATTTTCATTTCATATTAGCTTTGATCAGGTATTTCTTTATTACGTTTTCCATTGTCCTTGCAGAGCTACTCTGAGCTGATGAATCCGGAAAAAATGGGAAAGAAGGTGAAGAAATCTAAAGCCCCTGCCATAGTCAAAGAACCAAAGCCGAATAAGAAAGGATTAATATCATATACGACTTTCCTCGGTTTAGGAAAAGCAAGCTGGGAGAGTATCTATAATTTACTAGAAGCAGAAGAGCATGAAGAACTCGAAGAAGAAGCTGCAGCAGATTCTACAAGAAAATCAAAGAATAGATTGAAAGAATTGGCCTTCTCATACCTACACATAATAGCAGCGCGTGCCAATGTTTTTCCATATAATGACGTGGTCAGATGGATTGTTGAGAGCATTGCAACCATAGACAGGGCACTTACTACAACGAAAGGAAAAGTGTTCAGGTCGTTTAGTGTAGAGGATCTTAGACAAATGTACCATTTACCCCAGCCAAAGAAGCAGTATAATAAAGCATTCTTATAAGATTTTGCCAAAGAAAACGACATTGAATCAGACCCTATCAGGCAATGGAGACATTTCCTGGCCAAACACAAGCACGAAACATTGGGTATGTACTCTGTAGATTCATTAGTCTCTCCTTATTGTTATGATGATGCAATGATGTGCACACTCTTAGGAGTCCATAATTCTACTAAGTTCTCTATAGATATGGTTCCTTTAATGGAAGCTGTAATTAATGGTTATATCATGGATTGGGCAAACATTTTTTCTGATAAAATGGCCACCGAGATACTTGAATATAGAAGAAAGAGGTCTATGCCTACCCGGGTGATACCTCCATTTTACTTCAGTGCCTATATTATGTAAACCATCTATTTCAATTCTGAATATCCTATTCTCAGATGGAAATGGACTCCCCAGGATCCCAAACCCGTTCACATCTATCATAAGGAGCTATGGAATGCCCATTATCAAAACCACCTATATAGAATTTGTCATGGTTTTATTCTTCCTGCACATTATGCCATGTTCAATAAGCCTGCTCCTAGGTTATCCGAGGAGGCAATGGTTGACATAACATCAGTTGGTGGTTGGTTTGGAGAAGAGAAATTCACCTATATAAGGATTTTCAGTAGTCTTACTAATCCTCATGTTCTTCCTCTGTACATCCCCGATAAACTACTAGCCCATGAATTAGCGTATCAAATAACAGTTGCAGGGATGTCAAAGACCCTTAGGGATTCCAAGAAACACATGTGGCCTACATTTCCCCTTCGGTGTGGTGCCTTTACCTTGCATGATTTTAAACATGCAGAGAAAGAGGCTGAGAAAATGAAATTGTTAAAACTTACAACTATACCAAAAAGGCAGTATGAGCCTAGAAAGGTTGCCTACAATGTTACCTCTCAAGCTAAAATCGCTAGATTTGATCATGGAGAGGATAGCTTTGATGACTTGTTTTCTTCAGCAAAAATATTTTACCAGGTCAAAGAAATGGCTAAGACTAAATTGGGAACAAAAGGATTAAAGAAACTCAATAAGCTCAGGGCCCAGAGATTGGAAACCCTGACCCTAGATTTATTAGAAATGACATCTATGGTAAGAACTCAAGGCTACTTTCATTAGAAAATTACTGAGAATGCTCTCGAAATTGAAAAGGTCCCTGAGAAGAAGAAGACACCAGAGCAAGAGCAGAAGCAGGTAACAGTTAGTGAACCCCTTGATAGACACATTAATGTTTTCCCCAAGTTAATCAAGGAACGGGAACAATTTGATACTATCATCAGTAATCCAAAGAACACCCAAGGGTTCACTACACCAGAGGTGTTAACAACAAAGAAATCAATAGTCGACACAGTTCCGATTGTGGGAACAAGCGGTCCACCCCAACTTCACAAAGACATAGAGATCATTCATGAAAATCCAACCGATGAGATTGTTTTGCATATAGAAGAAATACCACCACTAGATGTCTTCTACAACCCTAAGAATAGGGTTGTAGTCAAAATACAGAGGAAGAAGAGGAAGATTGATCACTCTCCTTTTTTGACTCCTCAGATGGAAATGATCAATGTGGTGTGGAGGGAGGAGATAAATACCTCTGAAGATTTAACCAAACTTTCTCAATATGCCAGAGCATATTTAGCGGCAACAATAGATCAGATTCCAGAGGTTAATCATTTTGAAGGAAAAAGACCAGGCAATCATTCAGCTAGAGGCGCAATCGGTAGAATGACAACAAAAGATAGATCAGCTTGAACAGAAGTTGGTGAAACAGAGACAACTTAATGAACAATTGAATAAGAAATTACTTAATGAAAAGTAGAGAATTGATGAACAGGCCATCCATAAGCAGCAAGAGTTGTCTCAAGCATTGAGCAAACTACAACTATTGAACGAGCATGTGAAGAAATCAAAAGAAGAGCAGATCACCCAAATGAAAGATCAAATAGAGCGATTTAAAGGATATGCCCAGGTGGATGAATTTAGAACTGAAGCCATGGAGATGACCAACGCTTTATCTCGGCAGTTAGACCTTCTGTGTCATAATATATCATTGGCCCTTCCTTTATGTGATATCTCAACAGTTATGATTGAAAAATCAGTGGATGCAAGGCTTGAGTTAGAGAAGGTAGATGAAAGCTTAACTAATTTTCTATCTTGGAAAGATTCAAAGGAAGGAAAAGATGCCAATCTGCCAAAAATACAGGAGTCACATAAAAAAATCCTATTTTCCAAATGGGAGTCTTAGTTAATGAAAGTTGAGAGAGCTATATCCAGATGCAGATCAACAACAAACAATCTAATTGAATTGATCAACAATAGTCTGTATTTATCTAATCTAATAATAGAATGCTCTCCAGGAAAATTCCCAAAGGTAAATCATTAGAACAACAATGGAAACAGGAGCTAATAAAAAGAGAAAAATTGATCGGATGCATTCACAGCTTAACATGGGAAACGTTTTGGTTTTTCCTTGTAAAACCACATAGTCAGCGAATGGCAATGAAGTGTCTCATAGATGCGATCAACCATATGATCCCCGAACTTGCCGATGCCACATTTACATCTCAGTTACACTCTCATATGAGTCAGCCACCAGAGGTCTAGCCAATGCTTTCCTTTTTTCAGCTGCGATCACAAGAAGATAAGTCAATACAGTGAATCCTTGAGACCGACTGTAGCACTGCTATTTGAAGATAAATCCCAGATTTTTATGTTTTAGTTATACCATTGCATAGCATATTTATTTCAGTGTTTGATGTCAATTATAGTATTTATAGACCCTTTCATGTTTTTAGAAAGGGTCCCCAATTTTGTATTAAGACTTAAATCGGAGGTTGGACTATTGTACTTATGATATATATTTTTTATAAAAGACTAGACCAGAATTATGAATTTTGACAAAGAAGGCTTTTATGAGATATGCACTTCCGCTTTCTATGAAAGTATTTCCAAATTAGAAGGCAGAATTTGAATGTGATTTGCATGTGAGGAGAGTCAAATTCATACGGTACTACTATATATGTTTTCGCTTTATTTTTCTATGTGAATTAGCATTTATCAACTTTGCTATTGTTGATGAGTATATGTTTCTACAAAAATTATTTAAAATGTCAGTATTGAATGTTTATGAATTATCATCTTTCATATATATATGTCAGTGATATATTACGATCAGTGCGATAATGTTTTAATTATTACTTTGTTCAATTAATTGAACAAAGTAATTATCATATGAATGTATATTTTTATTTATGAGTAAGTCATCTTCATGTTTACTTGTCAATAGAAACAATCAAGAACCGCATTGTGAGAAGAATACCCGGGATAGATTAGTTATCTTTGTATATTTTTTGCACTTTAGAATATAGCACTTATCACTCCCGTTATACATTACAAACCAATCATCCATCAACTCATGTATCACTGGGAAAATGGTCCCATTACATCTAGTCGGAGCCACCACACAAAACGGAAAAGGAGTTGCTTTAAGGTCTGGACTGGGTGGTTTTCCCCGATGTTGATGCAGTGATTTTAGAGGCATCAACAGGAAATTACAGAGTTTCCACCTCTCATGGAAGTAGGCTTTTCTATTGAGCTAGTGCCAGGGGAGACTCCAACACTGAAGGCAGCTTATAGAATGATAGCACCTGAGTTGGTTGAGTTAAAGTTGTAGCTAAAGGAAATGTTAGACAGGGGACACATTAGGGTGTATCACCTTGGGGCGCACTAGTCTTGTTTGTGAGGAAGAAAGATGGTACTCTTAGACTATGCATTGATTACAGGAAATTGAACAAAGTGACTATCAAGAACAAGTACTCTTTGTCGAGGATTGATGATCTGTTCGATCAGCTGAAGGGAGTAGTAGTGTTCTCGAAGATTGACTTGAGATCCAAATACCATCAGGTATGCATCAAAGATGAGAAAATTACAAGACTGTGTTTAGGACCAGGTATGGGAATTATGAGTTTGTTGTGGTTCCATTTGGATTAACTAATCCTCCAACTACATTCACATGTTTGATGAATAGTGTGTTGCATCCATATTTGGATAAGTTTGTTATAGTGCTCATTGATGATATGTTGGTATATTCTAAAAAGGAGGAAGAGCATGCCAAGAGTTTAGCAGCAGTGTTGAGGTTGTTGAGGGAGAATTAGTTGTATGTTAAGCTTAGGAAGTGTGGTTTCTTTCAGAGTGAGGTACATTACTCGAGGCATGTTGTCTCCAAGGAGGGCATTGCAGTAGATCCAAAGAAGATAAGGGCCATCATGGAGTGGGTAGATCCTAAGAGTGTGGATGAGGTGAGATCTTTCATGGGTCTTGCAGGCTATTATAGGAGGTTCATTAGGAACTTCTCATATACTTATTATCCTATTATATCATTGCAATGAAAATTTAGGAAGTTCAAATGGACATAGTAGTGCAGGATATTCTTGAGTATCTTAAGAAGTTGTTGGCACACACACCAGTGTTACAAATTCTAGATCCTGACAAAGAGTTTGTGGTATGCACATATGCTTGCAATAGAGGGATTGATGGAGTCCTTATGTAGGATGGAAAGGTGGTATGTTATGAGTCACAGAAAATAAACAAGCACGAGTAGAACTAACTGACACACGATCTTTAGTTGGAAAGGGTTATATATGCATTGAGGATGTGGAGACACTATCTTCTTGGCAGGAGGTTTGTACTAATGAGTCATCATATTGGGTTGAGTTATTTATTTGACTAGCCAAATCTTAATGCCAAGCATGCTAGATGGATGGCCACAATCAGTGAGTTTCATTTCGAGATCAGGTACATCAAAGGTAAAGAGAATAGGGTGGAAGATGCTCTCAGTAGACGAGTACAGGTACACCACTTGGAAACTATGAGCTCCTATGGTACAAACTTATAGGATAGGATATTGCAGGAAGGTCAGTAGAATGTTAGATACATGGATATTGTGCATAGATTGCAACAAGATTCTGGTACAGGTATAGGTACATGTAGCGGTACAGGTATAAGTGGTAGTATAGGTATAAGCACAGGTGCAGGCAAATAAGGTATGGATTATTGTCTTACAGTGGATGGATTGGTCAGGTTATGCAACATGATAACAATGAGCTCAAGAAGGTTATCTTGAGAGAGTTTCATGCGAAACCATATTTGGGTCACCCAGGATATTAGAAGACACTGACAATGGTGAAGAGATTCTACTATTGGCAAAATTTGAAGAGAGATGTATCAGAGTTTATGGTGAGGTGTTTTGATTGTCAACGAGTGAAAGAATAATGTAAACATCTAGGTGGACTACTACATTTGATTGCAATTACAGAGTGGAGATGGGAGGTTATTTCCATGGATTTCATCACAAGTTTTATGAACACAGTGAAGCAGCATGATATCATCATGGTCAATGTGGATAGGTTGATGAAATTTGCACACTTCATTCTGGTTAATTCTACGTTCTCAGCTCAAAATGTGGCATAGGTATTCATCAAAGATGTGGTCAGATTACATGGTGTTCTGAAGAAGATTGTGTCAGACAGGGATGCAAAGTTCACTTCCAAGTTTTGGAAGGAGTTATTTGCAGGTTTGGGCACAAAGTTGGCTTTCAACACAACTTATCATCCACAGAAAGATGGAAAAATAGAGAGGGTCAATAGGATATTGGAGGACATGTTGAGGATGTAAGTTATGCATCAAGAGAGGAATTCATAAGAGTATCTCCCTTTGGTAGAGTTCACATTCAACAACGGTTATCAAGATTCATTGAAGATGAGTCCTTTCGATACATTGTATGAGCGGAGTTGTAGAACTCCTATTAGCTGGAGTGATCGGACTATCAGGGTATTGATTGGACCAGATATGTTGGCACACATGGAACATGAAATGTGGGTGATCAAGAGGAATCTAAAGGCAACACATGATAGGTAGAAGAGTTATGCAGATAGGAATAGGTCGTTCAAGGAGTTCCAAGTTGGTGATCATGTGTACTTGTACATCGAACTGAAGAAGAGTTCCTTGCGGATTGGCTCATGCGCCAAGCTGGCACAATGATTTTGTGGACCCTTCAGTATCATTGAGAGGATTGGGCCAGTAGGATCTCAACTTTCACTGCCTCCGACAGTTGAAGTCCATGATGTTTTCCGTGTATCTTTGCTTAAGAAGTATGTTAAGTATGTTGAGCATGTGATTGACTGGCTTGTATTGCAGGTGGAACTAGAGGGAGAATTCCAGTCGAAGCCTCAGTGTATATTTTAGAACAAGGTTCTCATGCTCCGAAACAAAGCAATTGAGCAAGCTAAATTGCAATGGAAGGACTTTAGGCCCCGTTGTCACTCACTGCATTATGGGTTTCATTGGTCAAGGTTTCGTTTTGTAGCTGTTGGAGTCTCTGCTCAGTCTATTTAGCATGCTAGGCCAGATCTATTTCTTCAACTTGTCCTGATGATGAACCACACTAGTTGGTTCGAAACGCGTCAACAAAGGTCTTTTTCATGTGATTTACGCCGAAGCTCTTCTTATAACTATGATCAATCACAGAAGCCTCAATTCTACAAGAAGTGACTTTAAGGCCATTTTTCAGGCCATAGAAGCTAAAAGATCTTAACTAGACCCTCTCCATTGCCAAGTGCTCATAATTATTGTTCCAACGGTATATAGAAGTCTGAAAATGGACTTCCAGATCAAAAGTTAGAGCTTCTTGAAAATTTCCTTGGAAATATCAGGAAACCTAAAAAAATGGCTAAGTGTGGAGATGAAGCGCAATCAAGGTCCCAGATAGATCAAAATTAGCCATCGGCAGGATTTCCAGGGCACAACTAAACTATTATTAGCGGGGGAGAGGAGGTCCACGATATAACGTTGAACCGCTAGGGGAGGGTTAAAAAAACGTAACACATGAATGGCTTGCAAAAACAAGGGTCAGGCCTCCCCTTCTCTCTCCTCCATGTGGTGTCGGAAATCAGCTACCGGTGGGTGAGGGCACAACCTTTATCGGCGGGTTTTTGATTTAAAGGACCTTTGCGGGGCCTAATTTGCAATATGACGTTGTATCCTTGGGGAGGGGCCAGAAAGTGTTAACAAAGAAAAACATGAAAAAGCCAAGGGTTGGGCCTCCCTTTTTCTCTTCTCCATCAGTGATCGACGATCAACCATTTGACAGAGTGCCAAATTAAAGCAATCTACCAACTTCTGATATGGCAATAAAATGTTACATTGTCGAGGGGCCGAGAAAATCAAATAAAAAGGAATTCCTTGCAAAACCAAGGCATGGATGACCTTTTTCTCTCCTGTTGGGAGCCATGTGACAGCCTCTGATTGGTCCACCGAATTGATGTGGTGGATAACATGGTGAGTATGCATGATGACGTGGCAATGGAAACGTGTCACTCATTTTTGGCATTTTTAGGGGTCCTATGGGGCTGTTTTTGGGTGCCACGTGGCACCACTCACACAGTGACACGTGGTAGTGATGATGGCAGCAATGATGTCTGCAGGTTATTGGCGATCAGTGATCGACGGCTCTGAGCCTCGAGCTTATTGACGATTGCGATGCAATTAGGAAGGCCCTAGATATGATATTTCATGAGCTATAGTTTATAAAATTTTTGGGTCCGAGAAATCAGACAGTGAGGGATATTGTGATATAAATAAAAATTCCCCCCTTGCATTTATTGAGTGGTTTAAGCGATTCAAAGAAAATCCCTTGGTCTTCACCTATGGTTCGATGAGGAAATTTAGAAAATGGGCTGAAAGTATAGAGATAAAGGGGAAAATTAAAGGCGCTTGCCTGTTTCATCCATTTTTTAACGTTTAAAGGCCCACGACTGAGACAATTAGTTATTGCACTTCAGCAAGGTGCCAATAGCATAGGACAGAGGGAAAAAGGGCATGATAGGTCGACAGTTAAGGAAAACACTGACTGGGAACCTATTGAGAGAGGATCAGTCATGACTTAGCAGGAACATGCCAGGACCAAAGGCCAACAAAGAGGAGTGGCATGAAGATATTTCTAGAAACCATCATTTTAGTTTCGATGGACTAATTCTATTTTGCTATTGTGATCATTGTATTGTTATTCTATTTTTCTTTCAAGAAAGGAATCCCCTTGCTTTAATAGTTAGATGATTCATGCCAAGACACTGATTCATGGATACAACTGTAACCTCAACTTGAAATATATTTATGTAACTAATTTTCTTGTCATCCCCCTCATTATAAAACAGAGGAAGAAACATTGAATAAAGGTTTTGAATTATAGGAAAAAGCTGCATGTTCTTCTGAAGTTGTATGGATTCCAGATCTACATCTTTTTGAATATGAATGAAACAATGGTGATTCCCAAATTCGAGTATTATAGTATGTTGTTCCTTTGTTAAACTTCCATTATGTTCGCACTTCCTCTCTGATTTCAAGAAATTGTAGCTGCCAGAAATATCTCTTATATTCTTATAGATTCATTGGTGTTGACTAGTTAATACATATGCATGTATGCAAGTCTAGATTATATCTTTAGATGTGTGCTTCCTAAAATCATAGAATTCACTCTTCTTGCATCCACTTGTCTATCTTTAGCTCAAATAAGTATAGAACTCTTGATGTTTCAAGCTCTATGTGATAAGTTAGTATTCTCTTTCTCTTCTTTCATTTTCTTCAAAATCTAATTAAAGTGTAAGTCCTTGATTACTTAGCCTCCACTTGTTTTTTCCTTATTCTTGTGAGTTATATATGTGAAAGGATACCAGAAAGACATGGCTTATATCCTTGGATGAAGGAACCAACCCATGTTCTTATGTGTATATTTGTATATTTGTAATTACTTTGTGTAAAAGATGCACATGATACCTTCGATTTGTTGAGGATCATGAGATACATAGAATTTAGATGTGCCCAGGCATTGGTCTTGTAAGCACTCCAAGGTTGTCTCTGGGAGAGACAACATCTTTTGGCGCCATTTCTAGGGAGGTTATTGAGGTATTTTCCCCTAGGGATACGACAAGTTGAACACGCTTTGTGTAGATGAGTGAAGCCTGTTTTGATTGCATTCATATCACCTTGGTGACTTCACACTCCCCTCATTATCAATAATAACCTCAAATTTTAAAAGGCCTCATACTTGCTCAGATACATCCCAAAAGAAAGCCCCATTTGTATCTAATCCAGATAAGTTAATTTCTAAGAAAGTCGAGAAATATAAAACTCCATTGGCTCTTAATACCATCTCATCAACCTTTACCACCTTTGCCTCCAATTCTTAGTTCATTTTTGTGCACTACTCAGGACTTACTCCTAAGGCCCTGACATATCGTACTTCTTCTCCAACCACTGTGGTCTTGACCCCAGTTCCCCAAGAAATTTTTAATCCCCCTCCACCAATCCAGATGGATCTTCTGGGATTTTCACTAAATAAGTATGTACCTCTTAATTTACCTCAACCTCTGAGTGCAATTCCCCAGAACCACCTAAAGTATTTTCCTAGATTCAATGGGGAAGATGATAACATTTCAAAGAGTCACATTGAAGCCTTAAATTCTTTTGCTCACATCGTAGATGTGGATCAGCTGGATGTGGTCATGAGACTTTTTATACAAAGTCTCGATGGAGAATCCAAAAAATGGTTCAAATATCTACCCTATGCCTCCTTCGCTACCTGTTAGTGTCATTCTTTCCATCCTTCCTCCAGTGATCAAATATGCTCTTACAAAGTGGTCTCAGAGTGTCAAGGCCAAATTTTGCCATTTCAGTGAGTCTTCAAGCAAAATTTGGTCACTAGGCATTAGGTCTAGGGTTTGCTTTCACTCCTTTCAAAATTTCCCAAATTCCAGTCTATGTCGCTATTCAGCTGAGTCTATCATCATTCATAGGGTTTTCATCATCATGTCAAGTCCCATTGGGTCAATTACAGCTTATTCATGCTTCAGTTGTGCCTTGGTAAGGTCCATTTCCCTCTCCTAGAGATTTGGAGGTAATTTCTCTTGGATGGTCAAATCATTAGCAAAACTTGTATCCAGATGTTCATACACCTTCCCCTATCCTTCATGTACCTTATTAAACACTTCCCATCACTGAGATCCCCCAAATTCCTCATTTTTGCACAAACCCTAGTTTCTTGCCACAACCTGGCAATTTTCTCGGTTGGGCCTGTGTTTTTCCCTTTTGAACCCCTTCCTCTCACTTGATCTCTGAGATTCCACTTTCCCCTGCTTCCTAACATCCCTCCCTACTTCCCAAAATTTCTCCAAGAAATTAGAAGCCCCTTATCCCCTTCATTTCGCTCCATGTCGACAAAATCCCTTGTTTCACACATCGGGGTAAGTTTCACTCAAAAGTTGTTTCAAAGCAATAAAGGGTGAATTTTGGAACACTGAGAGAGGTTTTTGTCCACAAAATGCCAAAGAAGAAAAACCTCCCTCACATTTTACACAGGTGTCATGGTTTTAGAGAAAAGTCAACAATAAAATCGCCTCAGGAGAATTGAATGCACCTCTGAAGTGACCATGGGAAAATCAATATTTCTCCTAGCATGGTTGGCCAAATGACTTTCGTGATGTGTCAAATGATAACTAGACACAACTATCTTTCCAATGAGCTATCATGAGCTCAATTTGGAGTTGCGGAAGGCATTCAAACGTTGACTGCTACAACACTCTCCCTTGAGGTAGCCTCATTTGACACATTTTGACCAGTCCTGGGAGATTTGATTTTTGACAATGAAGATGAACTCCAAATTGGAAATTTCGAGCTGGGTTGGAAATTAGACTCAAATACCTTTCCAACGAGCTATCGTGTGCCTGATTTCAACACAAGGAAGGCCTCCAAAAGCCTCCTGCAAAATGAACTATGTAGCTAGGTGTGCGCTACGCATTGAAACTGTGTGTTACGCACTGGGCAATGCGCTATGCATTGGGCCTCACTGGCCAGTGTAAAATAAAAAATGTGTTACGCATACAGGTGTGCGCTACGCATAGGGATCAGGGGCACTACGCATACAGTTTTTGGCCCAGTTTTTCACCTTAAGCTCAGGGATTCGGCCAGCCATGACCAGTTTCACCTCTTGATGTGATTTTTGACCCAGATTAATGTAATTTAATGTACATGATGCAAATTTGGTGCTTATTTACCTATTCTAGAGGATTCATCCACAAAATAACAAACATTTAATGTAATGAATCAGTTTCCTAGCATATAAGGGTTAGTTGTTTGACTACCTAGATTTCAGTTCCTTGTTTAGAATTGGTTGAAACTACACCTAGAAGGAGGAGCTCGACCCCTAGAGGCTAGGAGATGGGTTAGCTTGGTCTATATTATGTAAATCTTCAGTGAGTAGCAAGGGTTGGACTCTTGGGATAGTTTTGAGACTATATTGTACATATTTTACCAACATTTTTGGCAAAGGAAAGACCAGGGTTTTGGAGCACTATTTGGGATCCATGTGGCTTTATGTCTTGATGGTGTGTTTCTCTTAGTACTTGTAAGTTGTGTATGTGCATCATTATCTCTATTGAATCTTCTCTTATTAAGAAAATGAAGTGTTAAGGTAGAATCCATGAAATTTCTATGCTCTACCTTTAAATTTGTTTAATATTCTATGTTTTCTTCAGTTTAAGGAGAATCCTTGAGACCCCTTGCTCTCCTTAGCCTCTCACCGGTTTGATCTATCCATATTACCTGCTTTAAGGCATCAAAACAATTTCCTATCTTGCCCCAAGTGGACCTCTGCAAAAACTATGCCTCATCCTCGCACCCAAAATTGCCTTTCCCTTGATTTCAACAAAATCATAAAAAATCAATCCTAAACTCTTTATACTTAATACCTAGCCTAAAATCAATCATCAATTCGGACATCTCGAGCCTTCTTGATTACCTTTTGCTGAGTTTGACCCGGAGAGAGCCCTCTCCTGTCCTCGTAGGGCTAGCTACGAGGCTGAGCGTGGTTTGATGTGGCCTTGAGTCTTGCCTTATTTCAGCCTGAGGCAGATTTGAGAGCTAACAGGTACATAGCTCCCTTACTGTTTTAGCATAGATTGGGATATCTTAAATTGCTTGCAGCAATGGATCTTAATGCATACATTTCTTAATTCAGACACAAGATCAAACTCGGGTTGTTTTAGTCTCATTTCCAACCTCTCCGGGAAAGGAGGATGGATTGTATGGGATGAGGAAGGTTCTTGTGGCCTTGAAGTAGGTTGTTTTGTTGGTTCAGGTGTGGTTTCAACTTTAGTCATTTCTAGAGTGTCTTCCTCTACAATCTCTTCAATTCTTCCAGGTTGATTCACCACTTTTCTTGACCTCAGCGGGATTTCCTGCAGTGACACAGGAAATTCCTATAACAAAGGAATAGAAATTTCCTGTAGCGACTGTGGTGTAATACAACAGGTAGGAAAAGTGGGATAGCTGACCAATCCAATGTTGTGAGCGGATTGGATGGTTTTATTATTGGGGTTAGACACTGGCTAGGCAGGAAGTTGCATAAGACGAGGTTGATTTGGTGGGGCAGGCAAATGAAACTGCTATTGTTGAGGTTGAATCATTTGTTGTTGTGTGGGCTGCAGAGGATAAAAGTTTTGAGAAGGAAAATTCTGAGTGGTAGGGTAAGAAAATTTCCCCTACCAAGGCTGTTGTGGAGGCCAGGTCTACCAGGGCATTGGAATATTCCACATCTGATTTTGATTTTAAGGAACTTGAAAATGTGACTGAGCCATACCTATAGCAGGTGGTTTCCATGGTCTTTGAGGTGCCATTGCATAAAGTGCATTGACAACTACTTTATCTGATAGATATACTGCTTTGATTTCAGGAAGTGAAGGGCATTGATTATTTTAGCGTTTTGCTCCACGGGTTCAGCAAATCGCTATGCTATTTGCAGGACATTTCCTCAAGGCATGCTTCTTCCTGCATTTTGAACAGAACACGGCTAGGGATTTTTCCAGTTCCTCCTGTCTTTCTTGTTTCTTCTTAACTTGCAAAACATCCAAGTGAGAAGATAATATGCTAAGAATACCAATCTTAAAATTTTCAAACAAATTACCCATTTCAGCTCTGGTTACTCCAGCTCCAGCAATTGACTTAACAAGCTTGGAAGTAGTATCTCTTGTTCCTCCTCCAACTTTAGAATTTCCTCTTGAATATCGACGACATATCTCACATACTTCATCATAGCCCAACTTTGATATGTCACCTCCTCCCATTAGATTCAAAATCTCCAGAGATTTTGGTCTGATTTCTCTAAGAAAAAATATTCTTTTAGTATCCCTGCTCAGTTAATTCATTTTAGACCTCTACATATTGCACTAAAATCTCTCCACCGTGTCCTCAAGACTCTCCTTCTTTCTGAGTCATGCTGAAAATCTCTTCTTTAAGGTCCCTATTCTTGCAATAATCTTGATACTTTCTTAAGAATACCATTTTCATTTCCTTCTAGTTGTAATGGAGTTTGAAGCGAACCCCATAAACCACCTGAGAGCTGCATCCTTCAATGTTGCAGGAAACAACTTCAACTTCTGAGAATTGGAAGAATATTCATATCTCTTGCATAACACAGAAATCAAACAAAAAGGCATCAAGATCTTCACTAGGAACCCAACGAAAGTTAGGCAAGGCTGAAGGAGGAATATTCTTCATCTAAGTAGCTCCACCAGCTTCCTTGATAGGGAATTAGAATGTGACTAGTTCTTTTTCCTTCTCATCGTATCCATCTATGTGACCAGTCCCCTCTTCATGAGCCATTCTAGGCCAAAAGGAAGTGGGGGATTTGTAGACTACAGATCCTGTGGAATCAATAGTTTGGAATTTTGGTTCTTGATCAGGATTGCCAAGGAATTCCTTTTCAGGCCGACCATTGAGCAGAGATGTTGTTTTCCTTGTGACAGGAGATTTAAAATGGGTAGCAACAAAATATTTTCCTGCATAAGCTACTAAAATAGAAGCAGGAATATGTTCTGGGCTCTTTTCATGACCACAATTTACAAACCTCTTGATTGAACCCTTCTTCTCTTGTTGCCTTATATCTTGCAGACTTATTTTTCCTTGCCAATGTATTAGTAAATGAAGTGGTGCTCACACCACCACAAAACACATTTGTAGATGTTGGACCCAATCATCTACTATGAAAATAAATTCAAAAGAAACTACTTACCAAACAATCACGACATAGCTTTGGTGAATTTCTGACCTCCTTCGGTGCGTGGGCTTTGCCCTTTGTCTTACCACTTTGACTCCCCTAGTCCTGAACAATTCCAAACAATGCATGTAATACAAAAACACTTCAGTATTATCCCTTTAGAACCTCCCGGAAATGACATCAAAATGTTGAGTCAAATTATAGCCTTATAATTTGATTAACATAAATCATTAACTCGGGCAAGTAAGCTTATGAGATGCATGCAAAGTATATGCAGGCTTAACACTGTAAGTGTTGATTAATATAACTAGCCAATCACACAAAACCAATGACTCTTTCTTGCATCAATCACTTGGTAGCAAAGGCTATAGAGTGGATCAAACTTCCCTCTACAACTCTTAAGATTGCTGATGATGATTAAGAAAAGATATAGAAATCAACTTACAACAAATTCAGAAACTCAATCAACATTAGAAATCAAATCTTCATTAACTAAATTCCACACATGAACAAAAAACTAGTTCAATTAATCCATTGCTGCTGATATATTAGAAAGAGTGCATTAGTTGTAAAAATAAATTATTGCTACATAACAGAAATAAAATGCATAAAGACTAAACTATGGGAGTTGTGAGAAAAGGGGCCCCTCCCTTACTCACAACCCCTTCAAATTATAAGAGCTTGCTCACTGCAATAGATAGAACATATATCTTTATATTAATATGAAAAATACAATCGAGTACAATACGATACATAGTTTGTGCTAAAACCAACCCAACACTCTAACCACCACTATCATCAAAACTAGGACATAATTTATGCATTTATAAGCCCAAATATGGCTCGAAATAAAGGAGACTACTAATTTAATCCATCAGCTATCATAACTGTTACAAAATATCGATTTTAGCCATACTGGGTATAGTCCACGACTAAAAGCATGGATTAGACGAAACTCGTTACATGGCTGTAGCTTTCCTCCAAACAACTAATGAGAGAAGGCTTCTTAATCTGGGCGGTGTTGTTGGCAGATCCGAAACGGGCAATACGATAGCAACCATATGTGATATATTCCCTACAAAACCCATGTTCCCATTTGACTTAGATATTCGTGGAACATGGCTAACCGCCAATGTTGCTGCAAGGAATTCAGGCAGTTACAGGAAATCTGCGACTGCAGCAAATATACTCGCATAGATTTCTGCAAGAATTATGGGCCTATTTCTGAATCAAAACAAGTCTGCACAAGAACTTGAGATTAATTTTCATGGTAATTAAATAAAGAACAACTAGCTAATGAATACTCAAAGTTAAGGAAAAAGATGCTTTTTAGTATTAATTTGCATACCTTTAGCCTACGACACCCTTTTAGAAAAAACATAAGTATTATAACCGAAATAGGCGTAGTAGGGCTTAACGATAGTTTAAAATGGGAGAGATAAAGTATAGAAAAATGTTTCAAAATCCAGCAAAACCAAGCGCCAACATGTCCAAAGTAGGAAAGAAAGGAAAAGGGTCATTTGTTCAAACAGAAGTAACTCAGTCCAAACCCAAAGCAACAAACATGGCTCCATTATTCATAGAAACTACATGCACATCGGATTCTGGTACCTCCTCTTGGGAATCGATGTATAATCTATTTGAAGAAGAAAGCCCCAAGGTAGTAGCAGCCAAGCAAGCAACAATGGACGCCCCATCATCATTTGAGGCTATCTTCTTTGATGTTACTAATTCATTTCTTCATTGAATTGTTGTGCGGCCTAAAATCCTACCCTATGTAGATATGATCAAGTGGATGATTGATAATGTGAATATTGAAGACAATATGTTCTTGATGTCAAGGCAAAAGATAGTAGGGTCCTTCAAAGCTGCGGATTTGAAGAGAATGTATCATTTTCCAGACCCCCAAAATATTTATGACAAGCATTTTCTTAAAAGGTTTGTAGAGAAGAACAAATTAGAGTTAGAGCCCATTAGACAATGGAGATAAGACCCAAGCAAGCACAAGCATGATAGTAAGGGTATGCATTGTTTAGCTTCTCTTGTCGGTCCATTCTATTATGCTGCTTCTATGATATGCAGACTGTTCAGTTCTCCGAACACACAAAAAATTATAGTTGAATGGGTTCCCTTGATTCAAGCTGCCTCTAATTCTAAAGTTATGGATTGGGCTACTATCTTGTCCAACAATATTGCGTCCAAAATCTTAGAATATAGGCAAAAGCACAATGTTTTTGAGAGAATTGTGCCAACTTTTTATATGAGTGCCTATATTATGGATGCCATTTGTTTCTCTTTTGATTTTCCTTCAATGGCATGGAAATGAACACTCGAAGATCCTACACCAATTCACTTATATCATGATATCCTATGGGAATCTATGTACCAACTTCATTTTTACAGAATTTGCAATAAAGTAATGCTACCTTTGTACAAAGCAATTTTTGATCAAAATGCCCCCAGGTTGTCTTAAGAAGCCACAACAGAGTTCACTACTATTGGCAACTGGTTTATTGAAGAGAAGTTTACTTATGTCAAAGTATTTGGGAGTCTCACAACCCCACATGTTCTTCCTATTTATGTCTATGATAAGATTTTGGCCCGAGAAATTGCGTATCGGACTGTAGGTCATGGAGTGACTAATGTCTTGAAAGACTCCAAACAGGATATTTGGCCACAATTTCCTATTCAATGTGGAGTCTATGCTCTTGACAATTATAATCATGCTATCCTAGATGTTGGAAATACTGGGGGGGGGTGAATCAATATTTCTTTTCAATTATTATGTATATCAGTTAAAAACATTTATATTTGGAACACATAAGTAGATAACAAGAATAGATGCTTTTATTAATGTGATATTTGCAATAACTCAAGTACAATATATATATATATATATATATATATATATATATATATATATATTATATATATATATATATATATGGTTTCAATCAGTTGCCAAGCACCAACTTGGAATCTTTGTGAGCCTCCAACCTCCAGAGCACCAACTCTGTCTTATCAAGGCACCAACCTTGAATTTAGGAGCACCGACTCCAAGGACACCAATCCTTTCAGTCATGAGGCACCAACCTCAAGGGCTCCAACCATCTACTGTAAACCATCTAGATCTTTTTGCTTGTAATTCTTTGCTCCCAACCTTGTTGGGCCTATGAATTACTTCTATCCTCCTATTCCTTCCACTTCTGCCAAAACTTCGAATTCCTTTATTTTCTTATAGTTCGCCACTAACCCAAACCTTTCCTTGTTCTCCATTTTATATTCTTGATACCCCTGACCTTTTTCTTCCTTTCTCTGCTGGCTCTTCGGCTTCCTCAACGCTCGCTTGATCTTTCAGCTTCCTCTGCGCTCAATCTTCGGCTTCCTATGTCTCTTCAAATCCACCAATAAACACAAGACATGTTAATGTGGAAGAGAGGCCAAATTAAAATAGTGTTGCATATTAAAAAAATATCAGAGAGGCCCTTTTTTAATATTCATGCAATACACATATTTTGTTCACGGAAGCCATATAAGAGAGACTATAGCCATATTAAATGTCCCACATGCCACGTCATCCTTTTATCGCAATTGCCGCTTCTGAAGGTTCACACATAACATAGCCGATTCCCAACTGTTGACCGGAGTGGATGCTATATGGTATTAAACAGTTATTAATAAGTCCGTCGGGTCCATACCCTTATCGCAATCACTAGATCGACAGTCCTTTGAACATTGAGATTACCGTGGATGTGACATTTGAATTAGCCATGCCATAATGGTGTAGTCAGGTCCACAATTATATCGCAATTGATGGATTTTAATGTGGCAAAAACTTCAACAAGACTTGCAATATTGTGATGGACGCGATATTACAATAGGGCATGTTATAACGTCCCAGTGGGTCTGCTTATGTATCGCAATTGGTGGTTCGGGGATGAGAGCCCTTTAAAACTTGCGCTATGAGAGTTCTGATGGGCATATGCGATATAACAATACATCATATTGTAATGGTCTCGTGGGTCCATATATATATATATATATCGCAATC
This sequence comes from Pinus taeda, assembly GCA_000404065.3. Classification (NCBI taxonomy): domain Eukaryota; kingdom Viridiplantae; phylum Streptophyta; class Pinopsida; order Pinales; family Pinaceae; genus Pinus; species Pinus taeda. The sequence goes on along the minus strand of APFE031073333.1, from coordinate 206,379 downwards.
GCATATTTTAATGTGGCAAGGATTAAAGCCGGAATACAAGGATACATATGAAATACACTGAAAACCCTACTCCAAAACACATAGTTGGACTTCAACTATTTATATACCCGGACATATATATCGTCAGGTCCACACATGCACATTTTCCGATTTTTGCCTTTTTCGGATCAATCCTCCACCGTAGATCTTACCATCCCATCCGACAGTTGATATTACACCTGACCAACAAAGCTGCTCGGTGATCTTTCATCGTAGATGAAAATGCATTTGATCCAACACTTGACAATGATATTAGGTAAGCTACATGCACGAGGTTTACCCGCCTAATAAGGTGGTTTCCTCTCTCCTTCTCCTGCGACGTGTCAGTCGATGAATCGTATCAGGCGGTCAGCCCTAAATACCACTTACAGCCTTGAGTTCGCCTGAAAACCACTGTCACTATTTCAAACCTAATTTTTTGAATATGACCACGTGCATTCACTCTTCATCCATATTCTTGATTTCTACCTATATTATATACTCCTCCACTCTTTTGGCTCCTCTGTTGACTTCTTTGGATCCCGATATGGCTCCTCCTCAATCTCCCACTCTTACACTTACTTGGCTTTCCTATGGCTTTTGATACCGTTGTTTATACTTCTCCACTACATGTTCCTCTTTGTTTCTTCAGTTGAACTTCTTCCTCTGTATTTTATTTGACTGTTCCTATTTTGAGTTTCCAATGAGCTCTTCCGATGGTTTCCAATGTCTTTCCAATGGCTTCCCATCATTGTTTGCTCATCCAGAATATTTCCATATTGACATCAATGACAATCTAGGTCAACAATCTCCCCCTTTGTTATTGATGGAAATATTCTTCCTCTCTCCCCCTTTGACATCAATGGAAAATGAGTTCTCAGGGATTCCCCCTATCGAACTGCTCCCCTTTTCCTGCAACATCTTTATGGATCAACTTAAATGATGCTAAAGAGATAACTCCCATCTTTTGATGAAGATGTTCAAATGCTTCTCGAGGAAGAGGTTTTGTGAAAATATCAGCTATCTACTCCTTAGTATTGATATATTCCAAGATGATGTTTTGGTCAGATACTTTTTCATGAAGGAAATGATACTTGATTGGTATATGTTTGTTCTTTGTCTGCATCACTGGATTTTTACTGAGAGTGATTTCACTTGTAATATCACAATAGATGGTAGTCGGTTGATTTGTACCTATGTTGACATCTTTTAGAGCTTCCTTCATCCATAGTATTTGAGTACAACAATCTGTGGCAGCTATATACTTGGTTTCAACTGTAGATAGTGATATGGATGTCTGTTTTTTGCTGAGCCAAGATACTAAACAGTCTTCTAGGAAGAATACATTTCCACTAGTACTTTTCTGATCATCGACACTTCCAGCCAAATCGAAGTTGGTGTATGCAGTCAAGGTAAGATTTGAGCTCTTAGGGTACCAGAGACCGAAATCAGGAGTTCTTTTAAGGTATCTGAGAATTATTTTCACAACCAACAAATGGGATTGTTCAGGAGCTGATTGAAATCTTCCCACCATTCCTACTGCTTGCATGATGTCAGGTCTCATAGTAGTTAAGTACAAAAGGGTTCCAATTATTGACCTGTAATGAGTTGCATCTACTGGAGGGGAGTCATCATTTTTGCTCAATTTGCAACTTGTGGTCATAGGTGTGCTCATGGGTGCACAGTCTTCCATTCCATATCTTTTAAGCATGTCTTTAAGATATTTGGCTTGAGATATAAACATGCCTTCCGTGCTTTAAGATACTTGTAGTCCAAGGAAGTGAGATAACTCTCCTATCATTGACATCTCAAACTCTTTTGACATATTTTGAGAAAACTCATGGCTCATATCATCATTATTACTAGCAAAAATCAGATCATCAACATAAACAAGTGTGACTAGTAACTTATCCTCATATGTCTTTATGTAGAGATTACTTCCTCCCACCCCCTTCTTGAAGCCTTGTTGTTGTAAATAGTGATCCAGTCTTGCGTACCAAGCTCTAGGAGCTTGTTTCAACCCATATAATGCCTTTTTCAACTTACAAACAAAGTCTTTTCCTTCTGTTAGATTAAACCCTTTTCATTGCTCCATGTAGACTTCTTCCTTAAGTTCCCCATTCAGGAATGATAATTTTACGTCTATTTGATAGATTTTGAATCCTTTTGAGCAAGAAAATGCCAAGAACATCCCAATAGCTTTCACATGAGCTACTGGTGCAAACTTTTCTTCAAAATAAATTCCTTCAATTTGTGATTAGCCTTTACAAACAAGCCTTGCCTTATTTCTAATGATTTTTCCATCTTCATTCATTTTATTTTTGAATACCCACTTGGTTCCTATTATGTTTTTGTCCTTCAGATGAGGTACCAGCTCCCATGTCTCGTTCTTCTCAATTTGAGACATTTCTTCTTCCATGGCTTTTACGCAATGAGGATCCTTGTTTGAGTAAATGTTTCTTCTATCATGGATAGAAGAGCAACATTGCTTTTCCTTGGTGTACTTACCATTCTTCTTCGTGTTTGCATCCCTTCATCTACATTGCCAATAATCTTCTCTTCTAGGTGATATTTTTGGAGAAACTTCATGTTTGAAGGGGTTTGAGATGGTTCTTTTTCCTTGGGTTTTTCTTGATCTATTTCTTCTTTTTCAGGTTATTCTTCTTCAATGAGAGGATCAAATTCATGTTCTTCAATTTCTTTTTCTGGAAGGTCTTCATCAATCTTTACATCAATGCTTTCCACTATTTTTTGTAGTCAATTATTGTAGCACTTGTAAGCTTTGCTCCGTGTAGAATATCCAAGGAAGATCCCTTCGTCAACCCGAGAATCAAACTTTCCTGGTGAGCCATGATTGATTTTTATGAAGCACTTGCTTCCAAAAATCTTGAAATATTTTACTGAAGCAGGTCTTCCTCTCCAGAATTCATAAGGAGTCTTTTCATTATTTGGTCTTAATTGAATTCGATTCAGGGTATAGACAGTTGTCTAGACTGCTTCTCTCCAAAATTTTATCTGTAATTCAACTACTATTAGCATTTTTCTAGCCATTTCTTGAACTTTTCATTTTCTTCTTTCAACTACCCCATTTTTCTTGGGTGTTATGGAAACAGAGAGTTCTCTTTTAATTCCATGCATTTTATAGAATTCATTAAATTATTTTGATGTGAATTCTCCCCCTCTATTTGTTTTGAGGCACTCAATATTTGAATCCTTTTCATTTCTACAAGAGCTTTAAGGTTCTTAAAACACTCAAATGATTTGGATTTATATTTATAAAATATATCCACATCATTCTAGTATAGTCATCAATAAATAAAGCAAAGTACCTTTCTCCTTGGAGTGCCAGAGTTCTAGTTGGTCCACATAATCAACATGGATGATCTCCAAAGGTTTTGATGTAGAAAATCCTTGGTCTTGTGGCTATTTCTGGTTTTCTTTCCATGTTGACATGGACCATATATTCCTTGATTCGGTTTGAATAACTTTGGAATATCTCGTACTGCTTTAATACTGTTGATATTGATCAAGTTATCGAATCTTATATGTCCAAGTCACTTGTGCCACAACCAAATTTCATCTGTTTGACTTAAGTAGCATTTGTCTTCTTGAATCTTGTTCAGAATGTAGATGTTGTCTGGTGTTCTAACCCCTTTCGCCACAAGTTCCCCTTAGGAAGAGTTCCTTATTTCATAGTCTTTGGTGCTAAAGACAACATTATGTCCTTAATCACAGATTTGGCTAACACTCAGGAGGGTGTGTTTGAGCCCGTTTACTAGCAAAGCATTTTGAGCTTTCCCTTTTCCATTAATAAGAGTAACAGTTCCTTTTACAGCAATTTTGGAAGATCCACTTCCAAAGGATACATTTCCTTCGTTTTTGTTTAATGAGATAAACTTCCTTTTGTCCCCTGTCATATGTCTAGAGCACCCACTATACACAAAACAATGATTTTAATGATTTTGAGCACATAGAGCTAGGCCACATTTATCCGTGTTGGGATTCTCACTTCTTGTTTTTCCTCTTTTGAGTGGGCAATTTTGTTCATTGTGTCCATTATTATTACATAATGAGCAAATCAGATCAAATTTGGCTAAGGGATCAAAGGAATTGTATGTCTTGATTTGTCCTTGCCCTTTGGGGCCGTATGGGTTGTTTATTTGATCCTTTAGTTTTGGTGTTTCATTCTTACGAGCCATGCAATTTGTAGCTTGATGACCAAATTTTTACAATAGAAACAACACCCAAAAAAGATAGTTTTGTACCTGTTGTAATAGCCATGATTTGAATTAACATTCTTCCTTGGAGTTACTCCTGCTTCATTCTTTGAATTTGAGATGGGCCTTTGATGAAATATTGTTTTGTATCTATTGTAACATCCATGATTCAAATCAAAATTTTTCCTTGGAGTTACTCTCTTCATTCTTTGGATCTGGGATGAGCCTTTGATGAAATAATATTTCTTCTTTTGGGTTGCTAGAAAGTACGTCGGAATAGATTTTCGCATTATTCTTATTACTTGATGATTCTCCTCTAAAACATATTCCAGATTTGTCATGTTGAGGTTTTTGATTATTTAGGATAGTGTCAAGTATTTGAGAGCTTTTCCAACCCTTTTTAACTTGCAACAATTCCTTCCTCAGAGATACTATTTCGGCTTCACATTCTTCGCAAGCTTCTTCTTTTTCTTTTAACTTATTTTTCAAGAGATCTTCCCTTCTTTTTATTTCATCGTTTTCTACCTTAAGAGAAACAATTTTATTCCGTAGTTTCTCATTTTCTTCAATGTCACTTATTAACAATTCATCTAATTTCCATCTAGCCCTGAGTCATCATCATTTGTGAATGCCATAAATAATACTTCTTGGCTTCCAGCATGGTCATTTTCTTCATCTGATTCTTCATTACCTCCTTTGCAGTGAGGGAACTGGTTAGTTGATTTCTTTTTAATGACTACAAATTCATATTCATCAGACTCATCCTACTTAGAGAGGAAATTCTTCTTATTGAACCCTTTATTTTTGTATATCATCATTTTAGAATTTTCCTCATCATCACTATCATGCTTATGAGGACATTTTGCAGCATAATGACCTATTTTTCCACATTTGAAACAAATAGGAGGGTATTTACCTTTTAGCTTAGATCCTTTCTTCAACCTTCATAACAATTGCACCAATTCGGATTCAACATCGGAGTCATCACTAGTGACATTCCTTTCTTTCCCCTTTTTTGATTTTGAGGCCTTGAATGCTGCATCTTTGGAACTTGAGAAACCTTTTCTCATCTCATAGGCAATGAGGATTCCATGGAGTTCATCCATATTGAGAGTATCTAGATCCTTCACTTCTTCTATGGCACTTACTGTGGAGTCAAATCTGTTTGGGAAAGATCTTAATACCTTTTGAACAATGGTGCTTTCTTCAATGTTTTCGTCCAGTCCTTTAAGAGCGTTGACCACTTCATCTACTCGGAGAAAGCATGATGCAATATCTTCTTCATCATCCATTTCAAACTTTCAAATTGCCTTCTATGTGTTTGAAGCTTTGCCTTCTTGACTTTGGAGTCCCTATTGTATAAGCTAATTAGCTTATCCCATACTGCTTTGGCAGAGTTACAATTCATGACTTTTGTAAATTCAGAATTAGTGATTCCATTAATGATGGAATTTAAGGCTTTTGCATTTGCAACGTAGACTTTCCTCTCATCTTGATCTGTTGGAAGAGTGGAAGGAGCTATGTACTCATTTAAGACCGAATGCCAAACCTCAGGTCCAAGGGACATTAAGTAGTAGGCCATTCTCTTTTTCCAGAAACCTAAATTTTTGCCATCGAATAAAGGAGGTCTTCCTGACACTCCTTGATTTCTCATCATTACTAAGAATCCTTCTTCAAGCTGTTAGGCTGATATGAAGAAGCCGACTCTGATACCAATGTTGGAAAATACTGGGGGGGGGGGGGGGGGGGGAAGGGGGGGGTGTGTTTAATCAATATTCTTTTCATATAGTATATCAGTTAAAAAACATTTATATTTGGACAACAAAAAGTAGATAAAGAAAAAATCTTTTATTAATGTGATATTTGCAAATAACAAGTTACAAGAATATATATAATATATATATATATATATAATATATATATAATATATATATAATATGGTGTTGTTGGTGTGTGTATCTATATATATATATTATGTAGTATACATACAATAATATAATACATACATATATATTACAACATATAATATATATATATATACATACATACATACATATATATATATATATATATATATAATATTATATATATAATATATATGGTTTCAATCAGTTGCCAAGCACCAACTTGGACTCTTTGTGAGGCTCTAATCTCTAGAGCACCAGCTTTGTCTTGTCAAGGCACCAACCTCAAGGTCTCTAACCCTCTATTGTAAACCGTCTAGATCTGTATGGTTGTAATTATCTGCTCCAAACCCTGCTGGGCTGATGACTTACTTATGTCCTTCTGTTCCTTCCACTTCTGACAGAACTTTGGCTTCCTCTATTTTCTTATAGTTCGCCAGTAACCCAAACCTTTCCTTGTTCTTTGTTTTATATTCCTGATACCCCTGACCTTTGTCTTCCTTTATCTATTGGCTCTTTGGCTTCCTCAATGCTTACTTGATCTCTAAGCTTCCTCTGCATTCACTCTTCGGCTTCCTCTGTCTCTTCAAATCCATCAATACACATAGGACACGTTAATGTGGAAGAGAGGCCGCATTACAATAGTGTTGCATATTAAAAAAATATCAGGGAGACCCATTTTTAATATTCATACAATACACATAAATTGTTCACAGAAACCATATAAGAGAGACTATAGCCATATAAAATTTCCCACATGCCATGTCATCCTTTTATCACAATCGCTGCTTCTGGAGATTCGCACATAACATAGCCGATTCCCAACTTCCGACCGAAGCAGATGTGATATGGTATTAAATAGTTATTAATAAGTCCCTCGGGTCCATAGCCTTATCACAATCACCAGATTGACATTCCTTTGAACATTGTGATTACCGTGGATGCAACATTTGATTTAGCCATGCTATAATGGTGTAGTCGAGTCCGCAATTATATCGCAATCGACGGATTTTAATGTGGCAAAAACTTCAACAAGGCTTGCGATATTGCGACAGACACAATATTATAATAGGGAATGTTATAATATCCCAGCGGGTCCGCATACGTATCGCAATCAGTGGTTCGGGGGTGAAAACCCTTTATAACTTGCACTATGAGAGTTCTGATGGGCGGATGCGATATAACAATACATCATATTGTAATGGTCCCGTGGGTCCATATTATAATAGATAGATAGATAGATAGATGATAGATTGATAATATATAATATATATGGACCCACGGGACCATCACAATCGCATATTTTAATGTGGCAAGGCTTAAAGCCTAAATACAAGGATACATATGAAATACACTGAAAATCCCACCTTGAAACACTTAGCTGGACTTCAACTATTTATACACCCAGACATATATATCGATGGGTCCACACATGCACATTTTCTGATGTTTTCTTTTTTTGGATCAATCCTCCACCATAGATCTTACCATCCCATCCGACGGTTGATATTACCCCCAACCAACAAAGCTGCTCGGTGATCTTACATCGTAGATCAAAATGCATTTGATCCAACGCTCGAAAATGATATCGGGTGAGCTACATGCACGAGGATTACCAGCCCAATAAGGCGATTTCCTCTCTCCTTCTCCTACCACACATCAGTTGACGAATGGTATCGGGTGATCAGCCCTAAATACCACTTACAACCTTGAGTTCGCCCGAAAACCACTGTCACTATTTCAAACCTTCTTTTTGGAAGATAACCACGTGCATTCACTCTTCATCTATATTCTCAATTTCTACCTATATTATATACTCCTCTACTCTTTTGGTTCCTCTGTTGGCTTCTTTGGATCCCGATATGGCTCCTCCTTAATCTCCCGCTCTTACACTTACTTGGCTTTCATGTGGCTTTAGATACTGCTGTTTATGCTTCTCTGCTACGTGTTCCTCTTTGTTTCTTCCGTTGAACTTCTTCCTCTGGATTTTCTTTGACTACTCCTGTTCTGAGCTTCCAATGAGCTCTTCTGATGGTTTTCAATGTCTTTCCAATGGATTCCCATCATTGTTTGCTCATCCAGAATATTGCCATATTGACATCAATGACAATCTAGGTCAACACTAAAAATCAAGCAAATCGAGGGCATGCAACTCCCCACTATTCCTCCTAGACAATACAACCCTAAAAAGGTCATTCATTATTTCACCACTCAGGTTAAAATAATGCCATTTGTTCATGAACCTGATGACTTTGATGATTTTTAGAGTTGCGTGAGTCATACATATAGGTGGAACATTTAACACAAATTCAACTTGGCCTTGAGGGTTTTGTCTTATTCCAAGAATATAGAAATAAAAGGCTATAGAAACTGCCTTTTGAATGCTTTATTGCTTTACAACCAGAGTTGCCTACAGGAAAGTCTTTGCCATGGTCTACAAAGGAAACAAAAAATATACCCACTACTGCACTTTTAGAGAAACAAATAGACGATCTCTTGTCTACTAGCGAGCTTGATAAGGTGTGGGATCAATTCAAAAAAGAGCTAGATAGCACACAAGAGAAGGAAGTGTAGGATTCAACTTTAATAGAGATATATAAGACTCTTGTAGCCAGCAAGAAAAAGTCTCATGTGAATGAGTTATCAAGTCAAATAATGGATAAAGAAGTTATCTCGATAGTCCCCATCTCCTAGATTGTTCTAAGAGTAGAAGAGATTGCACCTCTTGATATTTTCTACAGTCCTAAACACCGTGCCATCATTAGTCGACAAAAGAAGAAAATAAGAATGGAACATTCTCAGGAAATTCTTCCTAGAAGAATCCCACTAGATGTGGTATGGAAAGATTATCAAGCTAATTTTTCTGATGATTTGGCTAAGCCATCATAATATGCAGGATCTTATGCAATGAACACCATTTTCAAAGCTACTGAGGTTCAACAACTAGTTAAAGAGAAAGATAAAAAAATATTGCAGTTAGAATAAACACTACTTAATAATTCAAGACATGATATTGAGCAGGAATGGAAACTCAATTTGTCAAATTTGAAAACTGTGTTTAATCAATTGAACTTTCAAAACGAAGCTGATATTTAGAGCCAAAATGGCCAGATTGACCAGCTTCAACATAAAATAACTCAGATACAGAAGGGCACTAATATTGAAGGATTCAAAAAATAAGTCAGAGAGATCAATGCTCTACTCGCCCAACAACAAGTGAACTTCTGTAAGAAATTTAAGATCATCAACGACCTCTACAAAAACAATGACTCATTGACTGATCAAATGTCTGAATTAAGAACATACTATGAATATATCAACAACAATATTTTTGACTTCATCACTTGGCAAGATAGTATAGACGAAATGAAAGAAAATATTCCCAAAATACAAGAGTCATATAAAGATCTTCTTTTTAGATATTGGGATATTATATTAAAGTAGGCCGAAGAAGCAATATACAGACCAAGAGACCTAGCAAGTCAGGTTACCAAAAATATTAGAGAAATTCTAGAAGATGCTAATCTTATTACTGAGTTCCCAAGAGAATGCCTGCTAGATACTCAAACACTCATAGAGTATTGGCATATCAAATTTGAGGAAAAAGAAGATAGCATCAAGAAATTATCTAAGATAAATATTGAATACCATCAACACTTCTTGGTAAAGCCCTATGGTCAATGGTTAGTTCTTCATAACCTTGTTAATGCAAATTAATAAATTCTCCCACCTCTTTCAGATGCATTCTTTGCGGGATAGATGTGGACTAGGCCATCTCATCCCCCAGAATTGAAGTCAATAGAGGCTATTTACAGGTTACGAGAAAATGGGAGAGCAATCAACTTCCCATCTTTAGTTTCTTGTTAAAATTGAAGCTATTTTTGTGTTTTTGTTTCCTATTTTGAAGAGTATTTGTTTTAATCTCCTTAACAAAATATGCATTTTCTATTTTTATAGTATAAATTTTATTTATAAATACCCTCTCATGTCTTTAGAGAAGGGGTTCCAAATTTTTGTAAGAAGACTCAAGGAACTTGCACTTCTGTATTTCTCTGATAATTTTAATAGAAAGGCTAGGCCAAAGACTGTCTTCTTCCATAAGCAGAGCACTGATATATGTGGTACTATTGTCTTTGTATTGATGCTATATTTTATGTTTAAAAGTTAGTCAAATTTTATTGTTGTTTATTATATGCAATATCACAACTCAATTAAGCATTGTTTCACTATTGAAAAGTGTATTAATTGTTATCTTTAGTTGTATGTATGAAATGGTATGATTTTTATGTGATGTGTGCTTAACAATTAAATTGATTAACTATTTAATAAATTTAATTATCTTTAATTCATTTTAACTCTTTTAAATGTTTGATGATCTATTTTGTCTTTCATTTATAAAGAAATATTGATAAAATCACATATGCAAAGTCAATTATATCCCGAGAATTAGATAGATAGATATAGATTTATTTATTTGCATTCATATTTATTCTATCAAGTCACTTTCACCCCATCTATATCACACCTCAAGCTCCATCATATATTTGAACAGGAAATTGGTCCCTATAGCTCCAGTGGGAACCACTATCCCAAATGGAAAAGGAACAATATTCAAGTTCCTGACTGGATGGTCTCCCCAATTTTGAGGCAAGGACATTTTGAGCCTTCAAAATTTTTGGCGCTAGAAGGAGGGCCTCGACTATGAATGGAAAAAAGAGTTGAAACTAAATATAAAGGCCATTCTAAGAGTCACTCCCCCTTAAGATCACCTCCAACTTCTAGATTTTCATCTAAAACTCCTAATTCTAGATCAGAATTTGAGCAAACATCTAAAAAATTTCCTAGATCACTACCCCAATATTTTGATCCACCTTCCTCTCATTAGGTACCAAAGGTTGAAACCTTAATTGAAAAATTGGAAAGTATTTCTATTACTAAAGAAAAACCTCAACGATCTAAAGTATCTGAAGGTAGTGCATCCTCATCTTTCCAACCTAGTCGGGTTTTAACTCGTTCTCAAAGAGAAAAGATTGGAGTTAGTCCATTCTAGTTTCCTCTTCCTTATTTCTGAAAGAAGACTAAGAAATCCGAGTCGCAAACATCCAGTAGTGAGATTTTATCAAACTCACCTCCACAAACACCTTCATTCGATACATTCCCTCCAATCAATGCTCCTGTTCATACCCCTTCTTCTCAAAGTACTGGTTCCAGTTCATCTAGCACTAATACACAATTTTCCTCTTCTTCCACACAATCACCTTCTACATCCACCTTTACCCAAACTCCAATAATGGCAGGAATTCTTCAAAATTAACCCCCTACCACACCCACTAGTTAGACCATGGGAAAATCCCGGAGCTGTAAAAATGCCAACACCTCTTCATCCTCTACCTAAACATACTGAAATATGGCTACCAAAATTTAATATTGATGATGGACTACCTGTTGAAGAGCATCTCGACAATTATATGTTGGCCATTAATCTGAATGGAGTAATTGAAGAGGACTGTGTAGTAATATTATTTCCATACACTTTTGAAGGATTTGCAGGTTCATGGTATTTTTCATTACCACCAGGGTCCATTACTAGCTGGGATATATTTGAAGAACACTTTTTAACTAACTTTGGTGATGATCGCACTACTGCTACTTTGATTAATGATCTCTCCAATGTTAAAGCAAGTTCTAATGAAAAAAACAAGGATTTTAATTCTAGATTTAACAAACTCTTGAATAAAATCCCATATACATCCAAACTTGGTGTTGATATATAGAATGAGTGGTATATATCTTCCTTACCTTCAAATATCACAATTTTTGTCGATAGGGCTAATAAAATGACTCTAGCAGAAAACATGAAAGAAGCATTAGCAGTTGAGAAAATGATACTTGCTTTAGAAAAAAGAACTACACAGGATGAAATAAAATCCAAGAAGGTTACATTTAAAGATGAGCCAAAGAAGAAAACTCCAAAAGATCATTTTGATCTCGAAGGACTACAAAAATTCCTCAAAACTATGTCTAATGAGATGGTCAAGATTAAAAAACAAGTGGTTGAGTCTTCAAAGAAACCTTTCAAGCCCTTTAAGAGAACTCAGAGTCTGACCTCCCAACCACCCAATGTCATATGAAACACAGAATCAGAGATAATGATGATGAAGAATAAATAGCTATGTCTTCCGAGGATTCTCAAGATGAAAAATTTGCAGAAGTTCATGGACATTGGGATTTTATCCTCCCCACTTCTAATAATGAAGAAGAACACGAAGCCTTACCTATAAGTACAAGAAGTAAAGGACCACCTGATTCTTCTCAACCAATCTAGAAACAGAAATATTTTAATTTTGCTACTAAAGACAAGACCATCAACAAACCAACCCCTTCTTCTTCTTCTAATCCTTCATCCACATCAAAAACTTTGGTTGTCTCTCATAACATTGAGTATAATATAGTGGAAGATATGAAGGAAGTTAAGGCTAACATTTCTTTATATGAAGTTTAAAAATTAAAGCAGTAGCATAGGTATATTCTTAATGAATTATATGTATCTCCTTTACTAGCTACTATTTCTTCTAAAGCTTCTTGAGGAATAGGTAATCCTCCTGCTAATTCTACAGAGAAATTCACTTCCACGGATGCTATCTTGATTAGAGACAGATCAAATTCTCACACCCCTCCATTTCTTTTACCTTTTGAGCTCTTCAATAAACACATGCAAAATTGCTTAGTTGATTCTAGAGCTTCATTGAATATAATGCCCCATTCAGTTTGATCAAAATTGAATATATCTCCCCAAAAATTTTATGTTCATATAGTGCAACTCGATAGAAAACCAGTTAAAGTATTAGGAGAAATCAACTCAGTCCTCATTAGACTTCTAATCCTGAAGTGTTTCAAATCATTGAAATTCTACTTGCTGATATCCCAGATTTCTATGGTTTAATCCTAAGTAGAGATTGGTCTGAAAAGTTACATGGTTAATTTGCTATAGACTGGTCTCATATGTGGTTGCCATATAATGTAAAACCAAATCAAATCCAGGTGGCTCGCGGAAAAAATATGAAATATTCAGTAATAGATCTAGATGGAGAAAATGAACTAGTCATCTTCACCAGTAATATTCTTGGGAATTATTTCTCATAGTATTTTTTGGGGTAACTTTATAGCTCAAGAATTACCTTTCTTAGTTAATTCTGTCACTTCACAAATTTAAAACTATTCATAGACAGATTTATCGAAGTGTGCAAATTTTGTAGATAAGCCTTATTTAAATATTTGTTTTGACTTTGTATTTTGATCAATCTAGATCTACGGATGGTGTTGGAGCAGGATGTGTCTTAGTTAATCCTGATGGATAAATAACAATGCTAGCTTGTCAATTAGATTTTGAATACAAATAATGTTGTTGAATATGAAGTTCTGGTTTTAGGTTCGTACGAAGCAATATCTCTTGATTTCTAGTATCTTCAAGTGTTTCAAGATTCAGAAATTGTTATCAAACATGTAATAAATACTATTCATTTTATCTCCAACCATTTGAAACATTATCAGACTCTAGTTCAGTCTCTTACTTCACATTTTTTGGCTTTTGATATTTCTCCAATCCCTAGACTTCAAAATGCTAGTGCTGATTTAACCAATGTCACATACAAAATAATCCCACCTGAAGATTTCAGTCCAAATCGATTTTCGATTGAATTAATTTTTGCCCTTCCATTCCTGATAACATTACAAATTGGCGTGTGTTTAACGGTGATGGAGATATATTAATTTTCTTAACATCTGAAGAATCATATTTTGATCAGATAATTGACGAAGATGAACATGATAGACATATGAAACAAGCAACTGAGGATAATTCTCTCCCTAAGTCTATGGTTAAACTTGAAACCCTTTATGATCTAAATGATAGATTCAAGAAATTATCTAATTGTAAACTTTAGATTTCAACATTGAGGTTTGAATACTAAACCTTGGATCTGAATCTATACCTCAAAATATCAATTTAGGTTTGAGCCTTTCTCCTAATGAGAAACTAGCTTTTATTCATCTGTTGAAGAAATATAAAGGTGTCTTTGCCTGGAATTATGACAATCTAAAGACTTATGATACTTCCATCATCCAACATACCATGCCAATGCTTCCTGATGTCAAGCATGTTCAACAAAAATTAAGAAATATTCATCCAAATTTGGAGAATCAAATAAAAAATGAATTGGATAAGCTCCTTAAAGAAAAATTCATTTTTCTAGTAAGGTATTCCAAATGGGTACCTAATTTAGTACTAGTCACGAAGAAGAATGGTGGCATTAGAATTTGTATATATTTTCGCAGTCTTACTAAAGCCTATGAAAAAAAAAACTTTCCTTTACCACCTATGGAACAAATCTTGTAGTTAGTCACTAGTTCTAAGCTTATGCCTTTTCTTGATGGTTTCTCAGGTTACAATCAAGTACTTTTTCATGCAGATGATAGATTAAACACTACATTTAGAACTAAATGGGGAACTTATGCATATTAGAAAATTCCTTTTGGATTAATAAACATAGGATCTACTTTTCAAAGGGCTATGGACATCACTTTCAAAGGCCTAATTAACAAAACATTTGTTGTTTATTTGGATGACATTACCATATATTCTAAGAAGAGAAACAATCATATCATGACCTGAAACAAATATTTGAGAGATGTAAAAGATATGGGGTTTCTCTTAATCCTAAAAAGTCCTACTTTGCTCTAAGTGAAGGAAAAATTCTAGGATTCATTGTCTGTAAAGAAGGAATGTGTATAGATCCAGACATGATTAAGGTTGTTTCAGAAATCCCTTTGCCCCATAAAAAAAAATCGATGCAATCTCTTTTAGGACAAATTAATTTTGTAAAGATATTTGTTCCTGATTTTTCCCAAATTATTTTACCTTTGCAGATCATGCTAAAAAAAAATTCTATATTTAAATGGGGAAATAATGAAAGGGAATCCTTTCAAGCAATCAAACAAGCTATAATTGACGCTCCCTCTTTAATCACTCCCAAATTTTCTGATCCTTTTATTTGGTATACTTTTGCTTCTGAATTGTCTTATTCCGTAGTGCTAACACAAATCAATGATCAAAATATAGAAGCACCTATCTCTTTCTTTAGTTCGAATTTTCAAGGAGAAGAACACAATTATTTTTATTTAGACAAATGGGCCTTCGTAGTCTTCAAGGCTATCAAACATTTCAGTCCTTTTCTACTAAAATCTCATACAAAAGTTATTGTTCCATTCTCAATAGTGAGGCAATTACTTGTACAGAAAGAGTTAGGTGAGAAAAGGGAAAATTGTGTAACAACTCTGCAAGAATGTGATCTTGAAATTAAACCTATTAAAATGGTTAGAGGACAAGGTTTTGCAGACTGACCACTAGAGCCTCAAATATTTCAGCAATGAAGATTCATGTAATATAGTGCAAATATCTTAGGTATGTCTTACTAACACTCAATCTCGATGTGCTGATATTTTGTTTTATTTAAAGAATGTTTATGCTCCAATAGAACTTAATCATAAAAGAAAAAGGGTTCTAAGACTTAAAGCAAAGTAGTATGAGATCATTGATGGTGTGTTATTCAGAAGAAATTATGACTCTATTTTATTAAGATTCATAGCAAAGTCTGAGGCAGAAATTTTTTTGCAGGACCTCCATGATGGGCCAACTGGAGGACATTTTGGAGGAGACACTACTGCACATAAATCCTTCATGTTGGATATTATTGGCCAACATTGTTTAGAGATACACATGCCTATGTGAGAAAATGCAAAATTTTTCAGATCGCTACAGGAAGACAAAGGAAACCAGCGTTACCACTCCAACCAGTTAAAATTGAACAACCTTTCGAACAATGGGGACTATAAATAATAGGTGAGATTGTTCCTCACTCTTCTAAGAAGCATAAGTTCATCCTCACTGCCACATATTATTTCGCAAAGTGGGTAGAAGATATTCCACTAAAGGTAGCTAATTCTGATAACATTATTGAATTCATCGATCAATTTATTACTACCAAATTTGGATTATCTAATGCAATAATATTTGACAATGCATCTTATTTCTCTGGAAATAATATGACTGAGTTCACATTAAAATGAGTATTTAAGCTAAAATACTCTGCTAATTATTATTCTCAAGGAAATTTCTTCGCAAAATCCACCAATAAGAACCTCATTAGGATTATCAAGTGAACTGTTGATCAAAGCCAAAAGAATTGGAATAAATATTTGGTGTTGGACTTATGGGCTGATAGGATAACTATGAAAGCTTCTAACATAACTACTCCTTTCAATTTAGTATATGGAAAAGAAGCTATTCTCCCTCCCAATATAGCTCTTCCTTCATTGGCCTTTGTACAATTTATTGAAGAAAAACTCTCCTCTTCTATACAACTAAGGATGTCTCAAATTCTAAAATTAGAAGAAGAAAGGGAAAAGGCTAAACAAACCCATGCACATCATCAACAGTTAGTAAATTATTCCTTTGATGCAAGTTCAATAATAAAAAACTCTTTTCAAATTGGTGACTTAGTTTTGAAATGGGACAAGGCACATGAGTAAAAAGGAAATCACACCAAATTTCAAAAATTGTGGCTTCGACCATTCGAAATCATTGAGCAGTTAGGTCCATCAAATTTTGCTTTACAAGATCTACAAGGTAAGAGAGATTCTTTTCCTATCAATGGACTAACCCTCAAACAATCTTTTTGTAGGGCTTCTGTTCAACTATATTATATGTATATATCCATGTTTTTGTTATAAATAAGATTAACACATTATTGGATTTAATTAAGATCTCTATTCATTTATGACTTTGACCTTGAAAGATATTGATTTTAAGAGAAAGCAATTTCAAAATTGAAGATAGGATAAATACTTTAAAACTCCGAAATTTTTATACATTAAAATTGTAAATCCTTATCAATTCAAATTCCATAAAATCTTTCATTTTTTATAATTAGTCAAGAAAGGTTCCTTTAACAAATTAAAAGGCTATTTTGAAATCTTAGTATGTTTAACTTCAATTGTCATCCATTACCCCTAAGGAGTAGGTGAACCTCTCCACTCGTTGTTCATGTATTTTTAGGGTGTAATTAAAAAATATAAGAAACTTAGAAGATAAGAAGTCTCATCACGAGCTTACTTACCATGATCATAAGGAAATAACAGGTTGACATTATCATTACTGGCCACCAAACCAACATAGTGGTATGTTCTTAAAAGAAACATAAGACAAGGAGTCTCATCACGAGCTCGCTTGTTCAATTCTGTTATCTCTTGTGCATGGCATTGTCATTACCTGCCACCAAACCAAGACAATGGCTTCAAAGATCCTTGAAAAGGAAAATTAATCCTCAAAATTACCTCTAAATATTTACAAACATGGATGGGATACTAGTTCGTCATTTGGTAAAAGATAACCTTGTGGAGGCTATGGACGCCTACTCGCAGTAGTGCCTCCATCTATGAAAAAATAAGTTAACCAAAAGCTAAGTTTCAAGTATCCTTTTGCTTTATCTTTACTACCAATTAAGGATTGGTTTTAATGATTAAATATTTTTTTTATCTATAAAAGTGATAAGGAACCTCACAATTAAATGAAACTTTTGATTAAGAGTAATTTTATTTATCTCATTTTCAAAATGTTTTTCTTTCCTTACAATCTTTACTTTTAAGTTTAAATGTTCGTTTTGTAGATTGTCAGAGATAACTGGTTCTTCTAGTGAATTGCCAATTATTGTGGTACCCAACAATCCCTTATTATTTATAGTTAGAACATTTAAATAATGGGGACCCTTTTAAATTTTTCTTTAGGTTGTATAATAAATAAATTAATCATAATAGATCTATATTTCAAAAAATTCCAAAAAACCCAAAATATGTCATTTTTATTATCTTTTAGGTTTAAGTCCTAGTTGAATAACATATGTTTACTTTTAAAATAAAATTGTGGATCACAAATGTTTAGAAGTCACGATAATGTCCCTTATCAAATGTTGCAATACGAAATATCCTTCGCAAATAAATCTTCTCTCAATAAAAAAAATAAATAAAGGGAAACACTCTCCCACATATAAATCTTCACTTGACCCACAATGGAGACATGTCATCATCTCAGATCACGAATCACACATCCCTACCACTCTTTATTAGCTCATACATCTCTTTTTTGCGATTGCGATAGAAAAGAAAATCTACCTGATCTCTGATGTGACGTATGCAATATTGCATATTGCAAATCGCACATTGCAGATCTCAACATCGCTTCAAACGAAATACTTCCAAAGAAGATTTGCAGTGCAAAATTACTGACTAATCTCCAATTAATGAGGATCCATGTGTACTTAGATTTTCATTAAATTTCAAATATAATGGTTTTAATGTCCCTTGTTTGACGAAATTGATTTAATTGGCAGTTGTTATTTGAAACATATGTATTTATCCCGTGTGTCATTTCATCCTTGGATATATAAAACATTCCTTTGTGTTTCCCTTCTATAGGCTAATACTAATAAACGACATTCCATTGAAATGTCCAAAGTAGGAAAGAGATGAAAAGATTCATTTGTTTAAGTCAATCCAAATCAGAACCAACATAGATGGCTCCATTATTAACATACTCTACATGCATGCCGAATTCTGGTACCTCCTCTTGGGAATCAATGTATTAGCTATTTGAAGAATAAATCCCTAGGGTAGTAGCAGCCAAGAAAGAAACAACAGATGCTCCATCATCATTTGAGGCTACCTTCTCTAATGTCGCTAATTCCTTTCTTCAATGAATTGCTACACAACCTAAAATCCTACCCTACGTAGATATGATCAAGTGGATGATTGATAATGTGAATATTGAAGATAAGACATTCTTGAAATCAAGGAAAATGATAGTAGGATCCTTCAAAGCTGCAAATTTGAAGAGAATGTATCATTTGCCAAATCCCCAAAAGATTTATGACAAGTAGTTTCTTAAAAGGTTTTCATAGAAGAAAAATTTAGAGTCGAAGCCCATTAGACAATGGAGACAAGACACAAGCAAGCACAATCATGATAGTAAGGGTATGTATTCTTTAGCTCCTCTTTCTAGTCCGTTCAGTTATGTTGCTGCTATGATATGTAGACTGTTCGGTTCTACGAAAACACAAAAATTTACAATTGAATGGGTTCCCTTGATTCACCTCTCTGTGGAGGAAGCCTTTCTCTTCTTTCACCTTATTAATTTTTCATTTTTTCAAAATTTTTCATTTTTTCATTTTCGTAACTTTGAAAAGAACTTATTCATTTCAAGGGTGGAAGAGGGATCTCGACTTATTGAGAGAAGAAGAGGTTGTTCCAGCAGAGAAGTAGTTTATTATATCTTTGACGTGCCTGTTAAGGTTTTCCCCCTCACCTTACTCTACTAGATTGAGCTGACAAGGGTAAACCCAAAAACAACCGACTAGAGTAGGTGATACTAGTGAGCATGCAAACATTGTGTTTTCACCAAGGTTCACTTCAAACAGTACGTATTTTCCATTGATGTATCATGGAATGAAGACAACAAGTTCGTACATAAGAGAGAAGACAACAGATAACCAAATGTTGATAGTTGTACAAGTACTCTCGTACTTTCCCTAGCTTGTTTCAAGAGTCATACATGGTTTCATGCGAAACTAACCTACGAAAAAAACAAGCGAAAAAACAACAAAGAAAAGTAGAAGCAAAAGCAAAAGCAAAAAAAAGCGAGTAAGCAAACAAGCAAGCAAGCGAACAAACCAACAAAGAAAGTAAGCAAACAAGCATGCAAGCAAATAAACTGAAAGAAAAAACTACTCCTAATCCTAAGCTAATGGTGCATGGGTCATCTCACGTGAAGTGATACTTCCAGTGCACCCACCGGCACATTGGTTGACCCATGTTGGTGAAGGCATGTTTCGCAAACAAGACAGCTATGCAAACCAACAAACAAGAAAGATATAATAGTGAAGACAAACACACTCTGAGTTTACAAGTGACCATAGAATAAAGATGAGTGAAAGTGCATGACATGCACTCTATGGATCTGCCATGGTGTTGTGCTACACTACATGCAGATGTTGACTGTATGCACTTTCTTGACTGTGATAGGCAAGCAAACGCGAGAAAGGTAGACCACTTACGTTGTGCATGTGTGCTTGCTACATAAGATTCCTCCAACTCATTAGTGATGGGATCGTGTAGTTGAAGTGGAGGAAGTGAAATCTGGGTGTTTGGTTGATCTTCAATGTAAAGCAAAGAGTGATGAGGAACCTTGCGTGTTTCAACAATTTTCTGACCAGAAGTGAAACCAACCTCAGGACAACAAGGTCTTGACATAACCATCAGCTCGGGTTGAAGTGCCTCAATAGCCTATGGGATAGATAGATCATTGTAGACTAGTGCCTTGGACATATTAATATTAATAATGGTTGAATCAACATTGTAGTCAGATGAGGAAGTGGATAGATCACGACAACCAAGATCAAAAAACTCAGGACGTTTGTGGGAATCCTCATGATTTAATGAATCGTGTAGAGGGGTAGATGAGAAGCAAAGATGTTCACCCTCTGTGTTTTCAGAAATGACAGATGACAGTTTGGACAGATTTCTGGAGGAAGATGTATCCTCTCCGCACTGTGATGATAGACTAACATCCGACGTGTCCTATGAATGATCGGATGTAGAAACATCCAGAAATGGGTTTCCACAGGGGAAATCATTAGTGGAAGAATCAGAAAGGATGTCAGGATAAAGCGGATGAGGCGTGTATGGAAGGGATTCATCCTTCACTGCGGGTTCTTCTTTAGATTCCCGCACACACTCATGATGAATGATGGCGTAGGTTGGCTGCATCACACCAACTCCATCGACAAATTGATCCTTGTTCAAAATAGGTGAGGAGTCTAGAATGGAAGAACACAAGCCAGTACAATCCAGAGGATCAACATAACATAAGGACGGAGGTCGAGGAAACGAATCCATGTGACAACCAACAGACTTGCAAGCCAAATCTATGCAGTTATCAAGAGCAGGTGGGGTGGGAGGATGTGATAGTACAACAAAGGTATGTGCATGATCTCCCACACCACTCTACAGTCATGGATCTATTTGATGAGGTGAAGGCGGACAACCACTTGTAACAACGACTGTGCCTGCTCGTGATTGCGCAGTTCCATCGCCGAAGTATGATCAGAATTTGAGTGATTCAAGAATTGCGTATTTTTAGATATGTAAAGAAGATACTCAAATCTCCCATCGAGAAATTCCCAATCAATATCATCTTTGGGGAATCAGTATGAAAGATTACAAAAGCATGTGTAAAATTGTTCAACGGATTCATCGGGTTCTTTTCATAATTCCATAATTTCTTTGTTGAGTGCTTGATAGTTAAATTGATTGAAAGCGCGGTCTATCTCTGCGATCAGATGAGAAAGAGAATGAATAGGATTTTTGGGAAACGTGGCACACTAGTGCATTGGGTGCCCTCGAATTGTGTAGATGAATAATTATTCAAATAATACATGTTTTTCGCATGAGCCTCCAACACTGACCATGTGCCTAACCAAGGCTACGTAGCCTCCACCATCAAATGTTTTATGAGACAAGTTATCCTAGATGATGAAATTGTTTCCAGAAGACATACACTCTGGAAGAGAAACTTGGTAGTTACTCATGATATATATGTAGAGATTCAAAATAGATGTGAGGACTCAGCTTGTCATCTTGCCCTCCTTCTAGTGCCAGAATGTTGACGGTGCTAGACCTACCAATATGTAGGGGTATATCCTCAGTAAGAAGTCCCAATTAGACCTCAAACCATTTGGTGTAGGAGTCCCATCAGTGGGTCGTATGGTAATGCCTTGATCACGATTTTGCACAGAGGCAAGTAAGATAACTCTGTTTCTAGCAAGGGTGTGACAACTACAGTGAGTCAAGGAAGGTGCATGAGAGGTTCTAACACATGGGGGTTGATATGAGTGCACCCCTTGGAAACTTGTGATAGCACGCAAATGGAAGGGAACACATGAGCAAAGATGCATCACAAGCTGGAAAGCAAGTTAGCGAGCAATCCAAAGTGATGGTTAAACCAACAACACATTTAAGAAAGAATCATACATACTTATACATAATAGTCTATACATGCATGCATAAGCAAATTACTAATACATATATCATTTAGAGTAAACCAAATAACATAGAATATAATACAACATATGCATGAAATGTGTTGGTTCTTTTATATTAAGAAGTGTAAGTTCCAGTCATACAATACATCCATGTCCAACCACTAGTCCCAATAGTGGAATGTTACAACCACAACCACCTGCTCCTTCAAAGAGATGTACTAGCTCTACGCAATGGAGAAGCCAAAGCTCATTACAATACTGTCCAAGCTCTCTCCAAGATAGTCTTGTCGGAAGCTTGTATGACCAAAAGCATCTACAATGAGTTATGAGGGGCTATTTATAACAAAGGGTGAGGTGACCCTTGACATTCCCCTTTGTGACAGTTCAACTACCCTCATGGCTCTTCATCTACTCTAGGTATGTTACATCCAACTATTGACACTTGACTTACACTTGACAAGACATTACATTACAATGCACATATACTCATGTGAGACAACATGGCTTGAGCGAGTCATGCAAGACATCCCTAACACTTGGTCCATTGTGATGAGACCAACTATTTGACATGCTTGTGATGGTGAAGGTGGTGAGCTGATTCCAAGCTTGGTCATCTGTGATGGTGTGCATGCACCTCATGGGGACACCCTGCTGAAGCGAACTCTTGCCTCTATGCATCTGGGTGCATTGGTATGGATCCTTCATCCAACTTGTCTATTAGCATGCACATGGTCTTCTTGGCGCAACCGAATTGATAACACATAGATGCATAGTGTTTGTGCTGATCTTCTAGTGTATGCTGATGGTCATGCACATCAATTGTTAACTACATGCTCAGCTCCAGTGGGACTTGCTTCTTGTTTTCGCCTTGGTGAGTGTGCTAATTGTGTTGTATAGCATGCATGTTCACAATGACATGTATGCTGCTGAATCCCTTGCACGAGATCAACAAAACTTCTCACCATGTTTGCTCCGTGCCAGCTGTTGGGATGAATCTATAACCTGTACAGGTGTAGTTTCATCTGTGAGTGCATGTTGCACCCCCTGCTGTTCCTGTTCCTGGTGCAACTCATTCGCTTATTTGTGTAGCTCATGTTCTTCCTTGAGTTGCTGCTTTAGCACATGCAACTCCTTCTCTGTCCCATTTTCTACCTTCCTATGATCTTCATTTTGCGCTGTCACCTCATAGCCCGAGTCTCCAAAGTTGCTTTCACCACAAGTGGATCTACTTGAGCTTGCAACTTTGTTCCACCTCTATGTTGTCAACAACCTTCCTCTTGTGTTCATTGCATCTGATATGCTGCCTTCATTTGTTGATCATGATGCTTCTTACTATGATGCTACTTCCATCACATATTGATGTCATTTCCTATGAACAACTTGATATCTTTGTGAGTAGGCAAGCTTATAGATACTTGATCGACTGCATCCCCAAGTGTGCTCTAAACGGTGTCTTTGACTCTACTCTCCTGGAAATCATTATACCTATGCTGATGATAGGCAGATGAACACCTACGATACTTGGAGACATGGTAACACTCATGGAAAGAAATCTGTTAGTCGAAAACCAAAATGAACTTGAGAAATGACTTGCAACATACCTGTGACTGATCATGAAGGTTGCACAATTTTTGTTGGGAGGTTGGGAGACTAACTTCCAAGACTGCGCAAGGCACAGCCTGGGCTACTGAGAGTCTGACTGACTGCTGGAACCATGCAATGCATAGTCCAATTGTTGAGCATTAGAGAAGGTATGTAATTGCCACTTATTTCGTTATCTTTTACTTTAATTCATAACTTCTTTACATTATGAAATGGGCATATAGTAAAGGATTAGGATAAAGTTTAGGAGATTTGTGAGTAACATAAAATTACTAACTATTACCTTTTCCTATGCAGAAAAGGAAGAAAATGGAAGATTTCCATTCCAAAGGAAAAGACAAGACGAAATCAACGGATTTCCCTTTGATAGGGAATCACATCCAATCAAAGAAATCCAGATCAGAGCGCATAAGCCAAGAAAAGGAAGAGGAGATACCAAATCAGCACAAGAGAACAGAGAGATATCTGAGAAATAATGATGTGGTGAATCCATCAGGATCCTTTGATCCTGAGGGATTGCTACCTTAAAGAATATCTGTATCTTTGATATTTCTGCCTGGCTTCTATAAAAAGGGACATCGTTGCTAGCCCAAGGGCCGGATTATTGTTGTTTTATGGAATTCATTGTTGTAACTTAAACTTTGATCATCGACTCTCCTTAAAGAGCAATTATTGTAACTCTGTTTCATGATTAATACATAAACTCTGCTATTGTTCCATCTTTGATTCTGGAGTAATCACAGAAGTGCATCCCTAGAGGCTAAGGGCCTGACCCTAGTGGATCACTTGCTTCCTGTAGCATTATTTTCCAATTCCAAGTCGTGCATGGTTAGATTTATTTTATTTGCTTCAATCTGTTGTTCTTTATCGTTTCATGTATTGGCTGTATTATATTTCATTCATATTTGAATAGTAAGGTTATCCTGTGCAACTAGAATGTTATGTTCTTCATTCTAAATTTATGTCGCATTGTCGTTCCTTTATAGATTTATATTATTGTATAGCATTGATGTTCCTTCAGAGATTTCCATTACTATTCTTTTACAGAGTAACAATACTATGTATTTATAGATCGGTAATATTGTCGATTTATCTACGGTTTACCTCTAAGAGTGATTGTTGTTCATTGGGATTGATGTTCAATGGTAACCGCAATTGTTGTTTCTTCATAACCGTGATTAATATTTGTTATGCCGAAACCCAGATTATTGCTTCCCTCAGTATATATGCGTTGTGTGTAACATTCGATTTAATTTGTTGTGTGTTTACATTTGATTCAGGGTACTGTTCAATATTTCATAACTCACTTTAGTTTGACGTTCCGTTTTTGGTTTGTTGTTCAAAACATCTCTAAGGTAAATATTGCTACTTAATTCCTTTAGGTTACAATTATTGCTTAATCCATTTCTATAGATTAAAGCTCTGTTGTTCTATATTTTTAAAATACATTAGTTGATGTTTCCTTTCCTGTTAATTGAATTATCATTTCAAGTAATTGCTTTGGTGTGAACAGAACGATCTGAAACTATAGTGAACATTGACTATTGTTGTCCAGTTCCTAGATTGACGATCTTCTCCTTGATTGCTTTTCAATTGCATCAGTTTACAAAGGGAAGAGTTATCATTACTGCACCCTTGACTGATAAAGTGTTGTAGTTTCTTAAATGAATGATCTAGTTTGCCATTACATTTAGAGTTTGTTTCTAGCATTTACTTACTTTTGGAAAAGCACTATACTACTAACATTAC
Organism: Pinus taeda; assembly: GCA_000404065.3. Lineage (NCBI taxonomy): Eukaryota > Viridiplantae > Streptophyta > Pinopsida > Pinales > Pinaceae > Pinus > Pinus taeda. The sequence goes on along the minus strand of APFE031073333.1, from coordinate 180,741 downwards.
TCTTGACAAGTGACCGCTTCAAACTGAGTACACTCTTTGAGATAACAAATCGTACCTGGATTGATAATTAATGTATGGTAAATAGAGGTGAAAAAGGCCCTTTTTATTTCTCGACATTTTTGTGTTGTTGCCAAGGAAGAGTGTAGCTATTTGTTTCTTTTCAGAGTAGTGTAAGTACCTGCTAGGAGAGAATTGGGTTTTAAAAACAGAAGGTAAGAACTTACATACGGAGCATGTAATAGCCATGCTCCCCTGCCCGCTTTCCTGCATATTTGCTATTGTTTTCTTTAGACATCAGCATTTGATTTGTGTGCATGACTAAGCAGAAAATCCTAAAAAGAATCCTAAACCACTACCCAAGCCTGATAAAGCTAAGGGGTCGGTGACCCTTGGCCGATCGACCTTTATAAATGAAATCCTTAAAAAACCAGAATCTCAGCCTTCAGTAGGACCTAGAAAAGTTGTTTCTAGACAACCTACTAGTTCTCTTCAGGCCATAGGATCACCATCTATAGCCTTTGCTGAGGTGCACAGCCAAACTGAGGAGCAAGATTTTCAAGAAATTGAGAATTCTAGCCCAAAATCATTGCAAGAAGGGAACCTTAGTAATCTCTGCGAAGGGAGAGGAGAAACAGGGGAAACTAAAGAACCAAGATCTCCTCTTGGAATAATTCAGCCATTAAGCAACCCAGATAAGGGAAGTGCTACAAAAATCATCCAGAACAAAGTCAAAGAACCTCAATATCTAAAATCCCCCTAGACATTAGGAACTCTCATCATCCCAGACAAAGGAAGTGCTATTAAGGCCATCCTTGCTTCGTCTAACCAACCTAGGAATACCCTCCTAGAAATCCCAGAAGGTTATTAGCACATAATTGACCAAATGGCCCAGAACCAACCAACCAGCCAAACCTCCACATTGCAATATCCCATTGTAGATATTGCAGTCAATGCACCTACGAAGGCAATTCCTCTCCAGCATATCCCTACATTTCATGGGCTGCCATCAGAAGACCCAGATGCATTTTTGTTCAAATTCGATGTGCTGTGCAGGGGATATGACTATACCACTGACCCCCAAAAGTTGAAACTATTTCCCTCTACATTAAAAGAGCCACTTTACAATGGTTTATGGGGTTGGGTGGAGGTGTTATAAATCACTGGGATCAAATGAAAGGTGCTTTCCTGAAGAAATATCAAGATTATTGTAGATCCAGAGAGTTAAAAGATGAAATATTTCAGATGGTAGCTAGACCTAATGAAACACTAGAAGAATATGTTGAACGTTTTCAGTATAATCTTCAAAGATCTCCTTATGCATCATTACCCTTACCTAAAAATGTATTAAAAACAACATTAATTAAAGATATGAAGGAACAATGGATTGAAACACTAAATATTATGGGAAAAGGAGACATCTATCAAGAAGATTTCGCTAACATCATTGATTTATGTATCAGGAGCTCATGAGGCAGCACAAGGCTAAAACCAACGAAACATGACAAGTTTACAAGGGACAACAAGATCTCTGCAAAAGGAGTAACTCGCACGGAAATTGGAAATTTATTAGAAAATTTCAAAACTGATATATTTGGGACTCTGACAACGCAACTCGATATTATGCAAGCCAAACAGAAACAAGTAGAGGTAGAGCAAAATCTGGCAATATTCTATCCCAAGTGCACAACGAAACATAGCCACAAAGAGTGCCCATTAGATGCAGTTCAATTTTGCGCTATTTTTACAAAAGACCACTCTATGGAGTATTTCCCCTCACTTCCTGGTTTGAAAGTATTATACAAAGAAGCAGAAGAAGAACCAGAACTGGTGTACCTAATTAATCAGTGCCATCAATGGTAGCTGTGACAATCAGGTATGTTCCCTGATCCAACTTCTTCTTTCCAGCCTCCACAATATAATACAATGTGGCAAAATCAACCTCCCTTCTCAAATTGGTCACAACAACCATTTCCTACATTATCACCATGGCCAAATCAAGCAAGCCAATCTAATTAGCCAAAATTTTCCCTATGCTCCACCATATCGGCAAAACAATGCGTATCCAACACAATGGTCCCCTCCCACTTCGTAGAGTCAATCCTGGCAGACAAACTAGAAAAGACAGATGAATCAGCTAGTAGGAACCATTCCACTCCCTCAACCTACACTGCCAACACTACAACAAAATCCCCTGTCCAATTTAATGTTGGGTTATGTTATATTCTTTCCATGACTAACCTACGTAGTGAACCGGGGGGTTAGAAGGGGGGTGGAGCCCCCCCTTCGTTGCGTCGATTGTGCAGGGGGGGGTCACAGGGGGGCGGGTAGTCCCCCTCTACAAGGTCCGGGGCAGTGCCCCGGGAAATTTTTTTTTTGGACCCTATATTAGGTTGGGCGAACCTACCTATGGTTTTCGGTCCATGGTTTTGGACGCGATGGTTTTTCGGTCCATGGTATTGGATGCTTCGGCATGTATAAATATGTATTGTAACATTGAAAGGAACATAATGAAAAATCAAGTTGGTATTCCCGGTTTTGGGATCCAGTGGGAAATCTCTATGTATATGTGTTTTATGTGTTATGCTCTCACATTTTTATTTTTCCTGTGATTTAGAATTCGTATGCAAGTAATTTCTGTACGGGGTTAAAACCTACATTTAAGACCACAACTTCCAACCCAACCCAACTCGAACCCAAATAATAGACCGGTGTAATCTGTTCAAATAATTGAAACACCAGAGCTAGAAACTGATCTAAGGGAGTACAACGACCTTCAATTAAGGTCTGGGTGCATTATAGAGACCGAGGGAGATAAAAATGTTCAAGTTGAAAATCAATTACCCATAGAACAACCATTACAATAAGAAGATGTGGTCAGAAAATAGACTCATGACCAAGAAAACACATCTTCTCCCCCATTCCCAGAACGATTAATTATATTGCGTCCTATAGAACATCCTGACTTTGATATTCTGGGAGAACTTAAGAATTTGTACATAAAAATCCCACTCCTCTAAGCTATCCAAGATATCCCAATATATGCAAATACCATCAAAGAGCTATGTATAAAAAAACCAAGGAGTAGAATACACATAACCCAATAGTATAAGTAGTTGGCACCTTATCTGACCGGTTATCAAGAAGAGAAGCACTCGTCAAATATGAAGACCCAGGAAATCCAATAGCGACAGTGCAAATCAATGGACAAACCTTTTCAAATGCCTTAGTTGATTTAGGGGCTGCAATTAATATCTTAACAACCACCACTTGTCAAAAACAGGGCATTACATTACTAGAACCAACTTCCACTTTATTAGAACTGGTTGACCAATCAGTGGTTAGGCCAGAAGGCACACTACATGATGTCATGGTATCCATTGATTCCTGGGAATATCCTGCCGAATTTCTGATAATAAACCCCAAAAACCGACTTGATGGACATCCGCTAATTTTAGGCAGACCTTGGCTTGCAACCGCTGATGCTTACGTTGGCTGCCGACAAGGCAGTATGACCATAACTAGAGGGAGTAACATCAAGAATCTAGCTCTATACCCTCCAGCCCAGCCAAGTGTAACAATAATAAAAACTAGCAAACATCCTGTATCATACCTTACCAAAAACATTAGATCCCCATTAACTATAGAAGATGCCCTCGATTTCAAATATCAAAGAGGGGATGATGTTATTAACAACTTTATTAACCAAGCTAAAGCCAAATCCCACATACAATGTCACATGATAAAGGCAGCATTTGATAATGAACTAGAAGAAGATCCTATCAAAGACACTCATGATCAAACAATACCTACTACCTCTGTTTCAAATAGAAAAACTATAGAGATTGAGCCAGGAAAAACTTTAAACATCAATAATAACTTGACTCCTGAACAAGAAGAGAAGTTGATCAAACTACTAAGAAAATATAAGGAAGCTTTTGCATGGGATTATCCGAATATGAAGGGAATCGATCCCCTGTTATATACACACCACATTTATACATAAAAGGATGCGAGACCTGTTCGCTAACCCCAAAGAAGACTTAACCCTCATCTAAAAGACATTGTGAAAGTTGAATTACAAAAAATTTGGATGTAAACTTTATTTATCCTCTCTCCAATAGAAAATGGATCTCTCCACTTGTAGTGGTGCCAAAGAAGAATGGAAAGTGGAGGATTTGTGTAGATTACAAAGAATTAAATAAAGCAACCCAGAAAGACCAATTTCCCCTTCCATTCATTGACCAGGTATTAGATACATTAGTAGGAAAGAAATTCTTTTCTTTCTTGGATGGCTTCAGTGGATACAATCAGATTCAGGTTGCCCCTGAAGACCAGGACAAAACTACTTTTACCTATCCTTAGGGAACGTTATTTCAAATGGCTATCCTCAGCATCTTTTCAAATTTGATAAATGAAGGGCTCGAAGTATACATGGATGATTTCACACCATATAAAGATGATTTTGACCTAGCACTAGACACATTGGAAAAAGCGTTGCAATGATGTATCACCATTAGGCTCTGCTTGAGCCATGAAAAATGCTATATGATGATGACTGAAGGACTCATCCTAGGTCATTATATCTCAGCAGTTGGAATACAGGTAGATCCAGCCAAAATTCAAATAGTTTTGTTAATACCTACTCCTACCACACAGATAGAGGTATGCAGTTTTCTTGGATTTTCTAGTTATTATAGGAGATTTATAGAACATTTTTCTCAAATAGCTGCACCTCTATATGCGTTAATAGGGAATGTTGATTTTATTTGGACAGATAAGTATGACCATGCTTTTGAGGATCTGTAAAAGCTTGTGTCAACAGCCCCAGTGCTCAGAGGTCCAAATTGGGACCTGCCATTTCAAATTTCATCAGATGCTTCAAACACACCTATTGGAGCAATCCTTAGGTAGGAAGAAGACAAAAAAACATATGCAATTTATTATATTAGCAAGAATTTTTCTCCTACTGAGTTAAACTATATTGTTACTAAAAAATAATTTTTAGTTGTAGTACATGTTGTAAATAAATTTAGGCATTATATTACTAGATATCTTGTTGTTTTTATATACATATCACTCTGCCATAAAATATCTATCAAATAAAGCAATTACAAGCAGTAGAGTAACAAGATGGTTGATTTTATTGCAGGAATTTGACATCACAATAAAAGATCGACCTGGGAAAGAAAATCCTGTAGCTGACTTTCTCGCAAAATGCCGAAGCTAGTGGACGCAGTAGCAGTTGAAGATCAATTTCCAGATGAACATTTATTTTCCGTTGCTATCAAAACACCTTGGTATGTTGATGTTGTGAATTATTTAGTAGTAGACAAATTACCAAAACATTTGACCCCCAATGAACTAAAATAGATTGTGCAATGTAGTACCTAATTTTCTTGGATTGGGGGCTACCTATTCCATACAGGGGCAGATATGCACATCAGAAGATGTGTTTGTGAAGATGAAATATTTGACATTCTGAAAGCCTGTTACAATGGACCATGTGGCGGACATTTCGCAGATCGAAGAACTGGTCACAAAGTTCTGCAAACAGGGTATTGTTGGCCCACAATCTTCAAAGATGCAAAGAAATTTGTTGAAGCTTGTGACAGTTGCCAAAGAGCAGGACGCCCTGGATAGTTTGACGAAATGCCTTTGAACCCACAGCTAGTCATTGAACCATTTGAGCGTTGGGCACTTGATTTTGTTGGTCCGATCAACCCATCATCAAACCGGAAAACATATATTTTGGTAGAAATGGAATATGTGACCAAATGGGTTGAAGCAGAGGCACTTCCAAGAGCTACAGAGAATTCCGTCATTCATTTCCTCTTCCAGATATTTGTGCGATATGGCCTCCCAAGAGACATAATCACGGATGGGGGACCACAGTTTGCTGGTAATAAAATTGCTGCAACACTAAAAAACTATCATATTCAGCATAAAATTACCACTCCATACCACCCACAGGCAAATGGCCAAGTAGAGAGTACGAATAAAGTAATAGAAGCAATAGTAACAAAAGCCATTGCATCACACAGATGCGATTGGGCTATAAGATTGCTGGAAGCCTTGTGGGAATATAGAACAACATGGAGAAACACTACCAGTTATTCACCATATCAGCTAGTATTTGGAAAGGAACCCATATTTCCAATAGAATTCGAAATACAAACCTTGAGAACAACACAAGAAGTCGGTCTAGAATTAAACGAGGCCCAGATTAATAGACTACAACAAATCAATAAGCTGGATGGAATCAGGCTCTTAGCTCTTTAGCATACCACATTAATCCAACAATGGAGAGAAAAATGGCATGACGCCCTCATCAAAAAGAAAGTCTTCTACGAAGGAGATTGGGCGCTCCTATACAATTCTAGGTTTCAGGATTTTCCGGGGAAACTTCAGACTCGCTAGTTGGGACCATATGAAATTGAGAAGATGCATGATAATGGCACCATTACTTTAACCACCATTGATGGATCTGGACATACCTTTAAAGCAAATGGCCACCGAGTTCGATTGTAGAGCAAACCACTTACTCATGAATCCTTCTACTAGCAACTACGGGTAGACACCGACATGCAGATTCTGGCTGAGGAAGAGAACTCTCCCTCACCTTTCGTTCACTAAGTGATTTGATTACTTTTAAATTTTGTACATAATTCTTTTTGTTTTATTTGTGTAAATTACTTTCTGTACAGATTCTGCATTTCTGCAATTTTTGCATTCTGTTGTTCCTTTTCGAAGGGACAACATTTTCAGTGCTTTGTTGTTCCTTTTCGAAGGAACAACACTGTTGCATTTTGTTATTCCTTTCGGAAGGAACAACATTTTCACCACTCTGCTATTCATTTTCGAAGGAACAACCCTTTTGCATTTTGTTGTTCCTTTCGGAAGGAACATCATTTTTCGTCTTTGCTGTTCCTTTTCGAAGGAACAACACTTTTCCATTATGTTGTTCCTTTTCAAAGGAACAACATTGCCACCATTTTGTTGTTCCTTTTCAAAGGAACAACACTTTTTCATTTTGCTATTCCTTTCCGAAGGAATAGCTTTTTCACCATTTGCTGTTCCTTTCCAAAGGAACAACACTTTTGCATTTTGTTGTTCCTTTCCGAAGGAACGACACTTTTGCATTCTACTGTTCCTTTTCGAAGGAACAACATTTTTGCCTTTTGTTGTTCATTTCTGAAGGAACAACACTTTCACGTTTTGCTATTCCTTTCCAAAGGAACAACACTTCTGCATTTTTCCTGTTCCTTTCTAAAGGAACAGTATATCCGCATTCTTGTTGTTCCTTTTCGAAGGAACAACACTTTTGTTTTTTGTTGTTCCTTTCTGAAGGAACAAAACTTTCGTTTTTTTGTTGTTCCTTTCTGAAGGAACATCACTTTCGTTCTTTGTTGTTCCTTTCTGAAGGGACAACACTTTCATTTTCTATTGTTCCTTTCCGAAGGAACAACACTTTCATTTTTCACTGTTCCTTTCCGAAAGAACAACACTTTCGTTTTTTGCTATTCCTTTCCAAAGTAACAACACTTTCGTTTTTTCACTGTTCCTTTTCAAAAGAACAACACTTTCATTTTTTTCTATTCCTTTCCGAAGTAACAACACTTTCATTTTTTTGTTGTTCCTTTCCGAGGGAACATCATTTTCGCAGTTTTTTGTTTGCGCTTGCCTTCTTTGCTATTCCTCTTAAGGAACAGTTGTTGTTCCTCTTAAGGAACAACAGTTTCAAGCATGTTTTTTTCCTTTTTGCTTGTGGTTTTTGTGTGCAAATATTCTTTTGTTGTCCCTCTAAAGAAACAAGAGTTGTTCCATCTTGAGAACAATATTTTTGGAGTGCATTTTTCTTCTTTTTTGTGTATATGTGTTTCACCATTTAGAGGATTTTTTGTAAGTGATGGTTATTTATGGCACAACTATACATTTATGCAAGAATACAAAAACTAGAGGATACTGAAATCAACAAATCGCATAAAAATCGTCATCTTTAAAAGAAATTGTGTTGAATTGATAAGAGAAAAGAGGAAAAGACACAATTTGTTATCACCTTGTTGTCATTATTTTACTAATACCAATATGATTGATTATTTTTATCATGATAGTTCTTTCTAAATCCCCATAATTTTATTTGATCATTATTATTGAATAAGAATAAGGGCATATTTTTCTCTATTGAGATGTTCAGACTTCTTCCACCATTCCTACTCTTGAGTGTTGAACCACCCTCTGTATATAAATGGGAAAAGTTCTATATAAAAGAACAGAAGAAAAAAATTTGTTTATCTGTATTATTACTAACATGATTTGTCAGATGAAGGATATGAGGTCTCATCAAGAGCTAGCTTACCATGATCATAAGGAAGAAAGTGAAGTGGCATTCCCACTATGGCCACCACACCAAGGATATGATCCAAGAGGCACATCAGAAAAATAAAAAGTCCTTGGAACACGAGGTCTCATCACGAGTCGGCCTGCCCACCTTACACTCCTTCCTGGTGAATGGCATTGTGATTCATCTGGTTACCAAGCCAGCAAAATGGCCTCCATTCTGACATTGCACAACACTTTCCTAGGCATACACAAAGGATTATGGTTCCAAGGGGGAAATAAACAACTTTGTCAAGGTTATGCACACCTGTGGGCAACAGAGCTCTGTTGATGGTATCGAAGTCATATTACTTAGACACCAAAAGTAATTATAAAACCCTTCTTATTATATCTTTATAAGTGGTTTCAAATGAGATTATGTATATAACCCTTTCGAACCTTTGATACATGAAAATCATTTACAAATCAATAATGACAGTAAAAGTCGATAATGACCACGTAAGAACTTTTATTCACATCAGTTGTCCTATCCTCCATTTCTCGCATCATATTGTGGCATTTCCATAATTATTAGCGATTCTGTCATACGCCTCAATTTCGGTAATCCACTCATTTTTGTAAACATGGCATATCTCTATACGTTGTTTCTTTATTCCTTTGTACCATTGCAGTTCAACATGCTGCTCCTTTATTTTATAGCCTAGGATGGACTATCACATTACAGGTGGGCACAATTGATCTCCATAATTCGCTGGCATATGTGTTAGCTCATCATTCAGAAAAATTATGACTCGGGAATATCAAGCTTAATGGTATTTTGTTTCCCAATATGCATGGCTTGCTGTTCTGATGCCATTTCCTTGTTTTTCTCTGAAAACATTAGTAGTAAGTTAGAAATTTGAACAGCTTGCTATTCCATCATCTTCTCTGTGCTTTCCTAACAGTGAGCAAAAAATTTGAACAACTAGTTGTTCCATTGTCGTTTATGTGTTTTTACATTGTGCTAAGCGTGAATAAGATGGGAGGAAGATCAATTTGTAGTGAGCCACATGTGTTAATGGTCTCCTATGCTGCACGAGAAATCCTAGCAAGGGCAGGATGGATAGCTTACCTTAACCGTCTACAGAAATCCAATGAGACGGTGGCAATTGAGTTTCTGCAGAACTTGCAAGAAAATCATTCCATGGTGAGAGGGAGATAGATCCCAGTCACAGATGACATAATTGTTGAAGTTTCGGGACTGCCAGCCACTGGACCTATGTGGACTTTGAAAAAGGTAAGGCTGCGAGACGCCATAACCATCTTCTAGGACGAAGGGTAGAACCTTACTGTAAAAGGGAAGGCTGTCCTACCGTGTTATCAGGAAAAATAGTGTCCATTCAAAGCTGCTAGTCCCACTAAGACGGGTAGCAATCTTAGGAACAAACAAAATAAAGTTACTTGCATTTTCCTTTATGAGAAGTAGATGAGAGAGAATCAGAGAGTACCAACCTTGGTCTTTCACTTGGCTCCTTGCTTGTTTCCTCTCCCTTTTGACAGATCTTCGCCACACCTTCCTCACTTTCCCCGCTTTAAAGAACACCTGTAGAATCAAAGTAGCATAATACCATCAAAGCATAGAGATCTACAATCATAAACAATATAGGATCAGATATATATTGACCACATAAATGCATATATCAACTCAGAGATACAAGAATATGGAGGAAAACTCAAATAGCTTTATTGATAGAAAGAGTAGAAGAGAGGATTACAACCCATTGATCTAACCCAGTGCCATCCTCCCAGCATGAAAGCCCTTCTTCACCTCATGAAAAGCTAGATCACCCAACACTATGATGTTCCACAAAGAAGCCAACAACACTTCCTTTCAAAATACAAGATTCCAACCTTTGGATCTCTGGGATGAGGGATCCATTTATAGATGTTTGCAGGTGGGTGAGTCAGCTTCTAGGATTTTGATTAGTGTCCTCTCTCTGATAGTTCTTGGTTCCACTTGGAGATTCATGATCTCTTAATCATCCCTGGGCGAATTCAGGGAGGCAAGTGTCAAATGGGAAGTTTCTAGAAGATTCTCTGGGTTTCTACCTAGACAACTGCTTCTGCCATTTGTCTGCTCTCGCTCATCACACCCCACAGAAGGGCTTTTCAGTATGCACCACACTTTTTTCATGTGGCAGGTGAGATGCATCGCATCCTTAGCACTGAGCAGTCTGTATGGTCCAGTTTTGACCAGTTCTGAGTAGTTTTTCAGGGAGAACTTCTAGGAGATGATGTAATCAGCTGACCTTGCTCCTTTAGGGTATGAAAAACACTTTTAGGGAGTTAGAAGCCCTTGGTTTATGGACATATGTGATTGGGGCTACAGTGCCCAAATATGTATATAACAGTTGCCCCTAAAGAATGAGGTCATAAATCTTTTGATGTCGGGTGAAATGCTTTATCATGAGGATCTGAGGTTTTTCGAACTGGAAGGTGACCTGTAATAAGATACAATACAATACATTATCTTCATAATATTTTCATGATCTAGCTGAGGCGGGCATTCCCATGCTCAACTTTTATAAATTCATTTTCATGTACATAAGACAGACAACCGTCTATATGGCAGACTGATGATTCTGGTAGAGCCATCATCCTTTGGCTTGGATGATTATCTGTGCAGCTATGATGTACATTTGATGTCTTTATTTTCCTGAATATATTGCAGCCCGGATGGATGAAACTAGATCCAGGGTCTTCAAACTCGTTCAATCTTTGCCCTAAGTACAAGTCGATCCATGTGAAAAGATGTTCTGAAGTCGAACATGGAAAGACATCGCTTGATTACCAACCAATGATGTAAGCTGTGAACAAGCGCGAGAGGAATCACCGATAATGATAATGACCCTCAAGGTACTGCAGTACAATTCAGATGGTGTGAAAATGAGACTTGGCGTCGAACACCACACAAAATCTTTCAGTCAAAGGCCATTGATTTAAACCTGTTGCCGGAAGTGAGAAACTTGCCATTGAGGCATGCAAGCTTCAAAGTACTGAAAGGGTTGTTCCTAAGTCAACTTCCTAGATAATGAGCTGATGTTGACAAGAAGTGACCCATCGTAGGAGGGCCTCAATGAATACCACATCTACGACATGGAACGGAGCAAATGATTTCGTGGAGGTGAAAGCAATCTGATGATACAAGGTTCAGGGTGGTGGTCATGAAATAATGAAGGGTGAAGGTATTGCGGCGGATGAGATACAAGCTAGGTTGGTGAATTCTCTGAGTGACTTCTCTTGAACATATCGGTGACACTGAAATGGATTGGTAGCATTAACCCCAAAGATGGATGGTACGGTGGACCAATGGTAATATGACCAGTGAACAGAATAACCCAACCCGACTCAATCATGGTGATGGAGTGAAAATGTCATGTTCAAGAGCGAATTGCTACCAATAAAGTTTCTTCAAGTTTTCTTCCCAATTTTTCCCTAGTCGTTGCTAGCTAATACCTCTTTGTTTTTGTCAAGCTTGAGGAGGATAACATATGCTTGTTCTATAATTTTCCCTTCGGGCAAACCCATCGCTATGTTTTAACGAGCCTAGCGACAGTGAAACTTGCTCTTATCTGCATGGAAAAGTTTGTTTCTATTTTTTTAATGATTTTAACGACAATTATAGCTTGGTTCTTTTCAATTTTAGAGTCTGAAAAGAGATGGAAAGGAAACTCTGGCATTCCTTTTTCATAATGTAATCCTTTAAGTCCGAAAAAGTGTAAAATAATATGAAAGGGATGACTTTTCGATAGTTTTAACGAGCCAAACAAGACAAGCACTCACTCTTTTTGTGTAATGATCCATCAAGTCCAAAAAGATTAAAATCTAAAGGAGGGATAGCACTTTCGATTGCTTTAACGAGCTAGAGAGGCCAATTGCTCAGCAATCTTTTCATATTTTACGAGTTAGATGAAAAGAGATTAAAGAAGACTCGTTTTTTGAGGAACGAGTGATGTTTTGGGTAGCAGCTAGTTCCAAGTAATATTTTGAAATTTTCAATCATGGCAGTGTAAAGAAGATGGCTAACAGAATCACTCATTGCAACTGTTCCTCAAAAGGGGTAAACAATCAAATGGAGGCGTATGATCGGCCAAAAAAGAGTGGAGGTGATGGTAAGAACATGACGAAGTCTCAAAAGTTGATGATAATGTGATCACAATGGTTATTTACCGAAGGTAGTTTCATTTTTTAATGAGCTTAAACTCTGGTGGAACATATGCTCATTGCTAGGTTTTTTTTAATGAGCTTGAACTTCGCGTAAAACTGCTCGTGGTAGGTTTATTTTTTAACGAGATTGAACCCTGTGGTAACACTACTCGTGGTGGGTTTATTTTTGAACGAGCTTGAACCCTACGGTAACAATACTCATGGCCTGGTTCATTTTTTAATGAGCTTGAACCATGCGACAACATATGCTCAGATTCGGTTTCATGTTTACACAAGCTTGAAATGAAAAACTATGCTTGTTTTAAGTTTGCATGCCACCAGCATAGTGACACAAATCGAGGTGCATGCCCCCCAAGCTTCATTGCATTCAACGAGGTGGATGGAATGAAGGTTCACTTTCGAGATCTTGGAAAGACTCGATTTGGAACTTTTCTCAACCTTGTTTCATCTTTTAATGAGCTTGACACAAGATGAGGAATTCTGCCCAGATTCTTGGTTTCATTTTTTAACGAGGTTGACACTAGTCAACGAACTATCCTCTGAATCCACCATATTTACAGTATTTGATAGGAAATAAAAAACTGAAGGATGACTAAGGTCACTGGAATAATCTTCGTGGTAATCCAAAAGATGGAAACGATGGTGGTGATCTTCCCATGGTGCCTCTCCTATCATCATTGAATGAATGATTCCTTCGTCTATAGAATGTACAGTTGACCAAGGATCTTGAAGAGGTACAATATTCCTTAGACCTATCCATCCAAACACTCGATGAGTGTTGATTTGGGTTTTCCCCCCAAGCCAAGAAAATTGATTGCTACAATATTTCTATTGGGCTTGGGGGAAATACCTGGCGATGATCCATGCTGACAGAATGTTCGGGAATCTTCTGAATCTTTTAGATATAGAAGATATCATATTGCAGGTTTCCACCATGGCCACTTCTACCAGATTACTCCGAGGTGGTAGGGCAAGAGTACCCATTAAAGTAGGGTCTTTGAGGAGGCCTACTCTGACATTTTGAAGTGAATGAGAGCTTCCATGGATCATTGGAATGTTTCCTGTAATGTGTGAACTGTTGGGGAGGAAGGTTTTTTGATCAACAATTGTAATTCCTCCTTGAAAAGGAAATGCAATCTTTCTAAAGTATGTTGACACAACTACAGCCATAGCATAAATCCAGGGCCTTCCCAGTAGGATGTTGTAATCGAGATTTCCATCAATAACTTCGACATCAATTTCTACTGTTCGACCCCCAGTTCAACTTGCAAGTTACTTAAAATCCTGTACAGGGTGTATGTTCATCCATCAAATGCTTTTAATGTCATTGACAATCGCGACAAGGGTGGTGAGGCTAAAGTTTTCCAGCAACTCATTGACATAATGCATGTAGATGCCCCCTCATCAATAATTGTTTGATGAACAGTTTTGTTGAGGGCTTTCACTTGGATGAGGAAAGCGAGTTGAGCCGGTAACTGAGGTTTGTATTCTTTATGATTAAAGGCCACGAGATTGGAATCTGCTAGGACAATCCCACCTATTGCTGATAATAGAGCCTGCTTTTGGGAGGGGAAATTTTGTAGTACTTCAAGTGTCGACATAATGGTTAGTGATTTGGCCAGGTCCTCTACTATATTATAATTTTGTGCTGCTTTGACACGAGGATTAAATGTCGATTTGTGTACTACTCCTTTTGGCATATTTATCGTTAGGTCAAGAATGATGGGTGACACAACTTCGGTCGAAGTTGTTGTCGAACTACTAGGTTGATCAGTAGCCTTGTTGTTCAACAACTGTGGATTCTTGTAATCTTTGTTCCTTGTCGATATCAAAGCATCATTTTGCTATTTCGAAATGGACAACATAAGCATTTGGGATGGGGAAGCATTGCCACTAGCAACCAGATTGGTTCCTGGGTTTGGAAACAGATCAGTCAACACCGCTGAGGTTTTTGAACTCTTAAAGAATTTCTTAATTTTAGCTTTATGTGGACAATCACTCATCCAATGATCCTCATTACATATCTGACACCCCGAAGGAGGTTTCCTTTGCCCATAAGGGTTTGCAGAATATTTTCAGGAGATGACTCATCCTGCTTCTTCTTTTTCCCTTTCTTTTTCTTCTTGCCTCTTGTTGGTTTGGTTCTTTGCCTTTGTCGGTCGACACGGCATTAACCTTTGAGGCGAGAAGTTCTTCATTTTCATTTTGACTAGAAACTGTATGGGCTTTCTTCGATGTAGCCTTTGCAGTTTTCGTGCTAGTCGTACCTATCACGCCATCACTGCCATGAGAGTCTTTGTTTGATTTAGGAGGAGGAGGAACGCAAAAATCAGTCTAGGAGCATCAAGAATTTTGTCGTAGAGCGTGCCAAACTAAGTATAGATCAAGTCTAGATATTGTGCATGAGCAATGACTTGATCTTTAGTGATGACTCCTCCCTTTGCCACATCTTCTGTAATAGAAGGTAACAATGACTTAATAAACCATTCAGCTAGCATTTGATCAGGAACATATGTTTTTACCATTCTACAATGACATCTCCAATCATGAATATGATCAGATGTGTGAGTGGCTGTCATTTGCTTGAAATTGGTAAGAAGCTCCATTCCTATTTCGTACCTTATTGGTAACTGAAAATGGGTTAAAAAGGTGGTGGCAAGGGCACTGAAGTTATTGAATGAAGCTCTAGGAAATTCGATGTACCATTTTGCTACCAGACCAGTTAACGTTCACTGAAAAAGGTGAAGCCTAATCGAATCATCATTGAGAGTGTTGGACGAACACCACAGATGAAAGGTCATCACATGATTCGACGGATCTTCACCCGGATTTCCATTGAATTTAGGAATATCTAATGGAATTTTATGAGGAATCGTCGGCCACCAAGGGGCATAAGCAATTGGATATTTTGTTAGCCGATATAGATCTGGTAACTCTAAAATCGCCACGAAGGGCAACTGTTGATTTAGGTTTGGCGAAGCATACCCAGGATAAGATGGAATTGCCTGAGCAGTGGGCCTTTGCATACCAGCATAATGTATTTAATGCTGATAACTTTGATAAGGTTGATGGGTATATCCATTATGATATGATTGATGTGACCATTTTGAATATACGGCTGCCCATTACCCGCAAAGCTTTGTTGCTCAGGACCTCGGTAAGCTTGTTGGAATTGCGGTTGTTGATATTGCACCAACCATGGTTGTGAAGCCATGTGTTGTTGTCCAATATTGGTTGTTTGGCCAAGATGAGGGGAAATAGTACTCGTTTGAGCCTGAGTTGCTCCATTTAAGGAGCCACTAATCGATGATTGTGGTTGTGTCGTAGAGACAAGAGGCTATTGTATTACGACCTGAGAAACTTGAGGTTGACATACAACAGGCAACGCCTGTACTTGCACCACCATCACAATAGCCGATGTAGTGGGGATATTCGACACAAGTAGACCTGGTTGCATTGAATATACAACTCTTGGCTATTGAGGCAGTATTGGCACCCAACCACTGGATGTAATTCCAGCTTGACCTGAATTCTGTTGTGAACTCTCATATGGTTGTTCTCTTGGAAGGAACAATGAAAGGGCATACTGCCCCCCATATGGCAGCAATCCATTGCTCAAAGGAAAGATTGGCCTTTGGAGACTAGACTGCCCAAATTGATATTGTTGCGAAGGATCAATTTGCTGAGACTCAACATAAGAAATTCCAGATATTATTCCGACGAACAAATAGGAACAAACCATACTATCGAAACAATCCCTAGATGGAATTCCTCTAGCAGTTGAGAGCTATTTGGGACAGACGATATACCAGTGAACATTGTCAGAGTGGCGGTAGGAGGTTCTGCTACTGCTGTATCGGACAACACAGTCCTAGATGTCGATGGTTGTCTAGACATATCGAGTCTATCCAAAAAACTTCCTAGTGATTCTACAGGAACTTGCGATGAAGGGAGACTATCTTCTGAAGTAGAAGGATATAGGTGGATACCAGTTCCAAAATGCAATGGAGTACTAGATGGAAGATCCTCCGTAATTTCCTCTATAGTAATCAGTCCAGGAAGAAAAGGTAGACTGTCAGGTCTGTAAAATATTTATGGTGCTGAAGAAGGTATAGACTCTGCAACAACAGATGTTGGAGGGGTAACACCTTCCAAATAAACCCCAGATGGAGTTGGTTCAGGAATAGAAGTGTTTACCATTACACTAGGATCAGTTCTAATGTCCTCTTGTAACTACAGAACTTCTTCTATAGAGGTAGGGATACCAGAAATAGTTGGAGTAACCGGAGTCTCTGAGGATGTTGAAACACAAGCTTCAAACAAACCAGGAGATTTTGACCCAGTTAAATGAGTTTGCTTGGCCCGGAATGGTTTCGTTTCCGGAGTCAAAGACGGTTGGCTCATTAGTCTCCACGAACGACGGGGTTTTGACTGACTTTCTTCCATGATTGCGGATTACTTGATCAACTCAAATAAAAAGGGGAAAATATTATTCCGAATTAAATGAATTTTATGACGCTTTGACACAACTTGCTTTTTCAATTTTTAAGAGTCGAGAAAAAGCTAAAGATGACTCTAGTTGCCTTCAATTTTTAATGAGCCTGAAGTGACTAGTGCTCAGATGGACCTTTTCTTTTAAGGAGTCTAAAAAGTAACGAAAGTGACTACTCTAGAAATATAGACAAAGGGATTACCAAACCAATCGCAAAACTACATAATACTTTTTACTGTATGGTAGTCAATCTTCCTGAATGTTGTGTTCAATGCATTACGATTGATAGGGCGGCAGACACAGCTTCATAAGGATAAAGGATGTAGCCTATTGTGGTCTCCCAATATATACTCGATGGTACATGGGAGCACAAGTCCGTACTAGCACTTGTCATCTCAAAGAGGAGGAATCACCCAACCTATGATGAAAGCGATAGTTTCCAGGCTTTACGACACCGAGATACGTCTCTAGCCGAGACTTCTAAATGTTGTGTGTTAGTTTCCAAAGCGTTTTTATGTTCACTGAATTTATTTTACAGTTGATCTTTGTTAAGAAGTTTGCCTTTAAGGTTCACTGCGTGATGTAGATATACAATTCCTAAATATGCAATCTACGATGATAAACAATCGTTTACTCTTCTTTTTGCAATGAAAATCCTAGCTACTAAGGAAAGAGAAGAGAAATCCTTTCAACATAGAGCAGAGAGCACACACTAGATGCACTGTCCTAAATCAAAATCAACAAGCAGTCTAAATGCAAATGCACATGCATGTATTTTTTTTTCCACTTTCTTAATGTGTGAATGACAAAAAGAATGCTAAGTACAAATCTGAACTATCTTTTCTCTCAAAGCAACAGTACTAACAATTTTCTCTTCAAAAGATGAAAGGAAGACGAAGATGACACTTTGTGATTTCAAATTCAAAAAATGAAAGGAAGACTAAGACGATACGTTTTGGTTTTGAATTCAAAAAATGAAAGGAAGGCTACTTTGTGATTTCAAATTCAAAAAATGAAAGGAAGGCTAAGACGACACTTTGCGATTTCGAATTTAAAAAACGAAAGGAAGGCTAAGAGAGACACTTTCAACTTCAATTTGAAAACTACCTTTGACACTTTGAAATACTATTAATTCAGATCAAATACAAGAGTAATAGTGTAATCGACCATAAAAAAGAGTAGAATTCTTTTCTTTGACTGAAAATGACACTTCCAAATCAAAAGAGAACTGTAAAGGAGAACTGTAAATGGCGAAAAATACGAAAAAACATTCACAATTCTTTGTACAATGGAGGCTGAATAATGCAAAGGAAGGGAGTTTCAATAGTGGAATACTGATCATAGACAGCAAAACTCCTGAATAAGGCTGAAGAGAGTGAAGAAAAAACCAAAATTTGGAGGCAGAAACAGTCTTATCTGATCATCGCACCTGTAACATAGGGAAACAGGGATGCATCTCACCTACTGCACATGGGAGGTGCGACGCTTCCAGACTGTCAAAAGGAGATAGCGTGATGATCTAGGGACGAGACTTTAACTTGGTTTTTGGTCACAGTTTGCAGCTTAGTTCAGGGATTTAGGCTAAGCTAATGATAGTCAATAAATATAAAGTGTAGGGGATGATCTAATGAGGTTACTTGAGCCACCACCAAGGCAATTAGGATGTTTACAAATCAATTGTTCAGTTTATAAACAAAACCCAGAGATGGACTGAAGCAGCATTGATCTACTTTGCACTTGTATAGAAAATGTAGTTCGAAGGCTAGCTGGCTTATCTTCAGGCTCCGTCTGTAGTTTGTAAAGCAAACAAATATAAACAAGCAAACAAGCTATTCATTCCCCAGTGAAGTCGCCATTTTTTTATCGGGAAAACTAGTGTCCATTTAGAGCTGTTAGTCCCACTAAGACGGGTAGCTATCTTAGAAAAAAACAAACTAAAGTTACTTGCATTTTCCTTTATGAGAAGTAGATGAGAGAGAAGCAAAGAGTACCAACCTCAGTATTTCGCTTGGCTCCTTGCTTGTTTCCTCTCCCCTTTGACAGATCTTTGTTGCTCCTTCCTCGCTTGTCCCGCTTCAAAGAACACCTATAGAGTCAAAGCAGGATATACCATCAAAGCATATGGATCTATAATCGTAAACAATACAGGATCAGATATATATTGACCACACAAATGCATATATCAACTCACACATACAAGAATGTGGAGGAAAACTCAAATAGCTTTATTGATAGAAAGAGTAGAAGAGAGGATTACATCCCATTGATCTGACCCAATGCCATCCTCCCAGCATGAAAGCCCTTCTTCACCCCATGAAAAGCTAGATCACCCAACACTATGATGTTCCACA
>APFE031073333.1:135479-160221 GCA_000404065.3 Pinus taeda | reverse complement strand
GAATACATGCTTGAAAAATGAGTTAAAACACTAATACCCTACTTGAATTACGTGAAAAGTAACTTAAAAGTAGTTTTTACCCCTCATTTTACCATTTCATTTGAATTTGGGATTGTTGGAGCTCTGGAGGTGTTTTCCCCGTTGATTTTCATCAGCTGATTCAAGGAGGTTCTGTGGATGATTTTCGGTGTCATCTGGACCAGGTAGGAGCTAAACCTGAGCTCTTCAATTGCATTCTTTCCTTTCTAAATTCTGAGCATGTTTTCCTGCTTTTCTGAGCCTCTAGGGTTTGAACAATTCGTTCTGCCCCATTGCACCTAGTATACATCGAAAGGTGCGATGCATACTAGGTTTGCCATTGGCCAGTCAGTATGCATCTCACCCAGTACACGGCTGGGTTGCGATGGGCGCAATGAGGAAACCTTTTGCACTGATTTTTCATGGAAATTTTTCCTGTTTTTTACCAAATCAGGATCCTAATTCTTCTCTTGTTTGATTTTTAGAGATTCATCAAAGCAAAATGGTCATCACATGGCGTGAATGTGAGCATGAAGAAGAGGACATGGTTGCCTTACATGATCTGGGTATGGTAACTGCACTGCGGAACTGTGGTTTTCTCAAGTTCTTCCGCATATCTAGCATGAGGCAACAAATCAACTTGTTGCAATATTTCCTCGATGCATGGGATCCTACCAACCAAGTGTTCCAGATTAGAGGCAAATCCATCCCCTTGACTATTGAGGACATCTACTTCTTGACCGGTTTATCAAGGCGTGTTGCCCCTTTCTCACTATCAGGTTCCGCCCGTGGGGGCGAATCCGTGAGGAATTATATTCACCAATACTGTAGAGAAGGATCTCAGTCGAGCAGGGACGACAAGATCAACATCCAAGATGTCACCGACCGGTCCTTGAGGACTATTTTATTCACCTTTGCTAGATTGGCTGGTAGCGCTGCCCTTCATTTGGCCAACAGGTCCTATATGTAGTACACCTTGGAATGCCTCAAACCAAAGGTATCCAACTGGTGTGATGTAGTACTTCCGGTGATAAAAGAACAACTTGCCAAGGTGAAAAATGGAAGATCCAAGAAATTTGGCTATGGTTCTATTCTGACCGCTTTCGCCTTGGAGAATATCCCACTGATGCAGCCACATTACATTTCACTCAGTCTGCCACCCCCGACTGAGCCACGGATGAAGAGATGGGTTGACCTTATGGCCAGACATGCTAGTCAATCACAGGTTTCCTTCTCTGATGCCTTCTTCGAGTGGTTCAACCATCAACATATGGTTTATGTCGAGTGTCCGTATGCTAGGATGGATTTCCGGGGTGACCCAGATTTGGTGTTGTCGACTGGCGAGGAGTGGGGTGTCATAGGTAAAAATCTCTAATCATATCTCTGTTTATTGCTTTTATAATGTTCTTGTGCTTTTTTTTTTAAGTTTATCAAGACTAATCAAAACTCATGTGCTCATGCAAATATCGGACTAGTGCGACTAGCAGTGCGCCTGAGAGCAGCAGCTGCTGTTCCAGTAGGAGAGGTTGTAGGGAGGGTTTTCCTTTGCGATCTGGATGTATCCGAGACCCTTGTAGTGCTACAAGATCCGATCAAGGGTCTCACCCTTGGTATTCCGGATGTGAGGACCGACGAGCTACCTCTGAGATTAGAGCGACATACTACCAGTGTGTCGAGCCGATGGACTAGGCTCTTACATATGATTACACAGGCGGTGACTTGTTATCACCAGCACCATTAGACTAGGGTGCCCCCTAGCACTTTTAGTTTTTGTGTCATATGACCAATTTTATCTTGGACATAGAACACTATGTACAAACTATAAACAGTTATATATATTTTTGATTTTCGGAGCTTTATTTTGGTTAAGTTATATGATCCTGATGCAAATATTGATGAAATGCTTTTCTTTTATAAATGTTACAAATGTCTATCTAACACATAATTTGCTAATGAATTAGTTAATGTGTTTAAGTTTATGGAAATGTGTTGATATTGAAGAGAATCTAACTGCCTTTCCAAAATCTTAACCCTTAGGAACATACGATAGATAGCTGGATTCCACACGGAATAGATGTCGGTAAGCTGTAGAATGATGAGTTGTGAGTCTAGCCTGACAACAAGTCGGCATATTCCATGTGCGATGGCATCAAAGAGGAGCTCTATCAACGTGCTGTATTCAGCGATGTTGTTCATCGATCGACCAATAGATACCCCTCTGAAACTCACTAACTCATCGCTTGGATCAAAGATGGCCCAAGCTGCACAAGGTAGGTTCCATGAACTACGACTCGCTCCGTCGGCATATCCAACAAATGACTCCAATAGGTTCGACATCTGCAAAAAATGCAAAAGTGGATTACCTAACCAAATCAATCACTCTTAGCGAAAACAAAAATGTAACGAAAGCATATGAAGAGGTTACTACGCTGAGTCAAGCGTAGTAACGCTTAAGGTACAACTCGTTTCGGGGTTGTGACAGTGGAATCCCATCATAATCTACTAGCTTGTAGGCTCCTTTTGCTAATACATGTTTAACAATATAGGGACCCATCCACAAAGACTGGAACTTACCTGCTCCCAATTTATCACATTCCTGGTCGTAAAGTAAGACCAGGTCACCTTCTGAGAAGACACGGGGTTTGACATTCTTGTCAAACTGCACCTTGACTCATTTCTTATGTGCTTCGTTAGCTAAGGTGGCATCATGATGGGTGTAATCCACTTAGATTAATTCCAAGAAACAAGCCTCCTCTTCTAAATTTTCCGGGAGAAGGTCGACTGTGAGCTTGAGGGATGAAATTTCACACTGAACTGGTAAGATCACTTCTAGGTCATATACTAGCTGAAAGAGTGTAAACCTAGTCAAATTTCTCACCGGTGTCTGGTATGCCTACAAGGCTGAGTACAAGATTAGGTGCCAACTTCATTTATGGACTCCAATCCTCCTTTGCAACATGCGCTTCAGGAATTTGTTGATCGCCTCAAATTGCCCGTTAGCTTGCGGATAATACAGAGTAGAGCTGTTGTGGGACAGTCCTAATTTGGCAGCAAACTCAACCATCATGTGATTGTGGAAATGCGATCCATGATCTGTGACTATAGCTTGTGGAAAATCGAATATGGAGACTACATGGTTGAAAAAGAAAAGAGCAGCCATTTCGCCGTTGTTATTTAATGTAGGCATAGCCTCAGCCCATTTCGTAAAATAGTCAACTGCGATTATGATATACCCATGCCCCCCAGCTGAGGTGGGGTTACATGTCATGAAATCTATGCCCCATTTGACGAACGGCCCAACAACTAACGGCTGCAGAGGTGCAGGTGGTATTCTGGTTTTGTGGTTGAAGATTTGACAAGCAAGGAAACTTTTGACTGTGGTTATGCAATCCTTGAACATTGTTGGCCAGAAGTATCCTGCTCGTAAAATCTTTTGTGCCGTAGCATAGCCAGATTGATGCCCCCCACATGCGCTTGAATGAAAATCATTCAGGACTTTTTCTGCCTCCTCATGGGTGAGGCACCTTCGTAGAACTGTCTCGATACCACGATGGTAAAGTGTATCACCGATGATCATGTAGTCTATTGCTTGGTATCGAGTATGTCGTTGTTCTAAGCGAGAGGTATTAGACCTATATGTTTGGGTTTGGAGATAGATGATTATATCTCCATACCATGGATCGCTTGAAGATATCAGAAACAAAGATTCATCCACGATTGTTGCTTTGGATGTTGAATCATTGGATGACAATGGGAAGTCACATAGTAGCTCCGCGAAAACCAGGGCTTTCTTCGATTTGGATTTTACGAATTCCAAATCAAACTCTTGCAAAATTTCTATCCATTTCGAATATTTTCCCCCAAGCAACTGTCACGACAAGATGTAAGTCATGGGTTTGCAATCTGACAAAATGGTAGTTTTTAGAAAGAGGACATAGTGTCGAAATCTTTGTACTGATTGAACAATTGCGAGAGCCAGCTTTTCAACATAGGAGTACTTGTCTTTTGTATCATTTAAGTTTCAACTTAAATAATAGATACGATGTTCGATTCCATTGTCTTCTTGAACTAAAACCATTGCGATGGTCGTATCTTCCGCAGCCAGATACAGGTTAAAGTCTTTTTTATAATCAGGAGCATACGTTAATGATGCTTTTATTAGGGATTCCTTTAGAGCATCAAAGGAAGCTTGTGCAACCTAATCCCAGTTGAAGGGTACTTCTTTTTTCAACAGACGCGTATAACCTTTAGCAAGTTTGGCGTAATTTGGAATGAACCTCCTCAAAAAGTTTTCTTTCCCTTGGAGTTTCTGAATCTAAAGAAAATTTGAAGGTGGAGGCAGATTGATGATTACCTAAACCTTACACGGGTCGAGGTGAATCTCATCCTTTGAAACTAAAAAGCCAAGTACACGACCAGAACCGATACAAAACACACACTTGTTCCGATTGAGTCATATCTTGTAGTGTCGGCAATGTAGAAATATTGCTCTCAAATGCTGCAATTGATCGGTCCGCTTTCGCGAATGAGCCGGAAGATCGTCGAGGTATGGTTGAACAATGTTCTTGATGTCATGGAAGGCATAATTCATTGCCCTTTGAAAGGTTGCCCCTGCGTTCTTTAGACCAAAAGGAAGCTTGTGGTACGTGAATGTGCCCCACGGACACATAAATGCAGTCTTTGACTGGTCCTGTGGGTGAATATTTATTTTATTATACGTGGAAAATCCATCCATAAATGAAAAGATTTCGCATCCGGTGCATTCATCAATTATCTGGTCGATAAAGGGTGTAGGGTAGTTGTCCTTTGGACAAACTTGATTTACATCCCTATAATCGATGCACACTCTAATCGTTCCTTGCTTTTTAATCATAGGAACAATTTTTGACACCCAATCAGTTAGAGGAACCGGGTAATGAAACCAGCATGAAGAAGTTTTTCAACTTCTGCCTTGATGGCAGCGGCTTTCTTCGGGTGCACCTGCCGAAGTTGTTGTCGTACTGGTTTGACATTTGGATACATCTTAATTTCATGTTCAACTATGCTCGAGTCAATGCCTGGCATTTCTTCATATGACCATGCAAAGACATCTCTGAACTTGTGAAAGAGAGCATAATATACTTCCAGTTCTGAAGAAGAACAAGAGTTGGCGACATGAATATTCTCTACAACATCTGGTTTGGTTGAGATATTTATGGCAATGGTTTCTTCAATATTGGACAAATTTCACTCGGAATCCACCATATTTACAGTATTTGATAGAAAATCAAAAACTGAAGGATGATTTAGGTCATTGGAAGAATCTTCGTTGTAATCTGGAAGATGGGAACAATGGTGGAAATCTTCCCATGGTGCCTCTTCTATCATCATCGACTGAACGATTCCTTCGTCTATAGTATGTACATGTGACCAAGGATCTAAAGAGGTAACATATTCCTTATACCTATCTACCCAAACGCTCGATGAGCATTGCTTTGGGTCCACCGCCAGGCTGAGAATATTGATTGCTACAATATTTCCATGGGGCTTGGAGGCAAAACCTGGCGATGATCCATGCTAATATCATGTTCAGAAATCCTTTGAATAGAAGATACCATATTGTAGGTTCCCACTGTGGCCACTTTCGCCAAATTGTTTGGAGGCGGTAGGGCAAAAAAACCCATCAACGTAGGGTCTTTTAGCAGGCCTACTCTGATATTTTGAAGCGATTGAGAGCTTCCGTGGATCATCGGAATGCTTCCGGTAACTTGTGAACTGTTGGGGAGAAAGGTTTGTTGGTCAACGATTGTAATTCCTCCTTGAAAAGGAAATGCAATCTTTCTGAAGTATGTTGACACAACAGCAGCCATAGCATAAATCCAAGGCCTTCCTAGCAGGATGTTGTAATTGAGGTTTCCATCGATAACTTCAACATCAATTTCTACTATTTTGCCCCCCAGTTCAACTTGTAAGTTACTTAAAATCCCTATGGAGTGTATGTCCATCCATCAAATGCTTTTAACGTCATTAACGATCACAACAAGGCTGGTGAGCCTAAATTTTTCCAGCAGCTCATTGACATAATACATGTAGATGCCCCCTCATCAATAATTGTTCAATGAACAATTTTGTTGAGGGGTTTCACTTGAGTGAGGAAAGCGAGTTGAGTTGGTAACTGAGGTTCATATCCTTTATGTTTAAAGGCTACAAGATTGGAATCTGCTGGGTAAATCCCACCTATTGCTGATAATAGAGCCTACTTTTGGGAGGGGCAATTTTGTAGTACTTCAAGTGTCGACATAGTGGATGGCGATTGGGCCAGGTCCTCTACTATATTATAATTTTGTGCTGCTCTAGCACGAGGATTAAACATCGATTTGTGTACTACTCCTTTTGGCAACTTCATCATTAGCTCAGGAATGATGGGTGGCACAACTTCAGTCGAAGTTGTTGTCGAACTACTAGGTTGATCGGTAGCCTTGTTGTTCGACAGTTGTGGATTCTCGTAATCTTTATTTCTTGTCGATATCAAATCATCATTTTGTTGTTTCGAAATGGATAACATAAGCACCTGGGATGGGGAAGCATTGTCACTAGCAACTAGATTGGTTCCTGGGTTTGGAAACGGATCAGTCAATATCGTTGAGGTTTTTGAATTCTTAAAGAACTTCTTAAGCTCAGCTTTATGTGGATAATCTTTCATCCAATGATCCTCATCGCATATCTGACACCCCGAAGGAGGTTTCCTTTTCCCAGAAGGGTTTGCAGAAGATTTTTCAGGAGATGAATCATCCTTTTTCTTCTTTTTGCTTTTCCCTTTCTTCTTGCCCTCTGGTTGCTTCGGTTCTTTTCTCTTGTCGATCAACACGGCATTAACCTCCAAGGCAAGAAGTTCTTCATTTGAATTTTGAGTAGAAAATGTACGGGCTTTCTTCGATGTAGCCTTTGCGGTTTTCGTGCTAGTCGTACCTATCACACCATCGCCGGCATGAGAGTCTTTTGTTTGATTTAGGAGGAGGAACATAAAACTTTGGTCTCGGAGCATCAAGGATTTTATCGTAGATCGTGCCAGACTGAGTATAGATCAAGTCTAGATATTGCGCATGAGCAATGACTTGCTCTTCAGTGATGATTCCTCCCTTTGCCACATCTTCTGTAATAGAAGGTAACAATGACTTAATAAACCATTCAGCTAGCAGCTGATTAGGAACATATGTTTTTACCATTCTATGATGACATCTCCACTCATGAATATGATCATATATGTGAGTGGTTGTCGTTTGCTTGAAATTGGTAAGAAGCTCCATTCCTGTTTTGTACCTTATTGGTAACTGAAAATGGGTTAAAAAGGTGGTGGCAAGGGCGCTGAAGTTATCGAATGAAGCTCTAGGTAATTCGATGTACCATTTTTCTACTGGACCAGTTAACATTTGCTGAAAAAGGCGAAGCCTAATCGAATCATCATTGAGAGTGTTGGACGAACACCACAGATGAAAGGTCATCACATGATTTGACGGATCTTCACCCGGATTTCAATTGAATTTAGGAATATCTGACAGAAGTTTATGAGGAATCGCCAACCACCAAGGGGCATAAGAAATTGGATCGTTTGTTAGCCGATTTAGATCTGGTAACTCTAAAGTCGACATGAAGGGCAACTGTTGATTTAGGTTCGGCGAAGCATACCCAGGACAAGATGGGATTGCCTAAGTAGTGGGTCTTTGCACACCAGCATAATGTATTTGATGCTGATAACTTTGATAAGGTTGATGGGCATAACCATTATGATATGATTGATGTTGACCGTTTCAAATATACGGCTACCCATTACCCGCAAAGCTTTGTTGCTCAGGTCCTCGGTAAGCTTGTTGGAATTACGGTTGTTGATATTGCACCAACCATGGCTGTGAGACCATTTTTTGTTGACCAATACTGGATGTTTGACCAAGATGAGGGGTTATAGTACCCGTTTGAGTCTGAGCTGCTCTAGTTAAGGAGCCACTAATCAGTGATTGTGGTTGTGTCGTGGAGACAAGAGGCTGTTGTATTATGACCTGAGAGACTTGAGGTTGACATACAACGGGCAACGTTTGTACTTACGACACTGTTACAATAGCCGGTGTAGTGGGGATATTCGACACTGGTAGACTTGGTTGCATTGAATATACAGCTCTTGGTTGTTGAGGCAGTATTGGCACCCAACCACTGGATGTAATTCTAGCATGACCTGAATTCTATTGTGAACTCTCATATGGTTGCTCTCCCAGAGGGAGCAATGAAAGGGAATATTGCCCCCCATATGGCGGCAATCTAGTGTTCAAAGGAAAGATTGTCCTCTGGAGACTGGACTTCCCAAATTGATACTATTGCAAAGCATCAATTTGCTGAGACTCAACATAAGAGATTCCAGATATTATTCCAGACGAACAAACGAGAACAGACCATACTGTCGAAACAGTCCCTGGGTGGACTCCATCTAGTGGTTGAGAGCTAGTTGGGATAGATGGTACACCAGCAAACATTTTTGGAGTAGCAGCAGGAGGTTTTGCTGCTATTGTGTCAGATAACATAGTCCTAGATGTTGACGGTTGTTCAGGCATATCGAGTCTATCCAAAATATTTCCTAGCGATTCTACAGAAACTTGCGATGAAGGCAGAATAACTTCTGATGTAGATGGATATAGGGTGATCCTAGTTCCAAAATGCAATGGAGTACTGGATGGAAGATCCTCCACAATCTCTTCTATAGCAATCAATCTAGGTGGTAGAGGAAGACCGTCAGGTTTGTAAAATATTTCTGGTGCTGAAGAAGGTATAGACTCTACAGCGAAAGATGTTGGAGGGGTGACACCTTCCGAATCAGCTCTAGATGGAGCCAGTTTAGGAATAGAAGTGTTTACCATTACATTAGGATCAATTCTAATGTCCTCTTGTGACCGCAGAACTTCTTCTGTAGAGGCAGGGATACCAGAAATGGTTGGAGTAACTGGAGTCTCTGAGGATGTTGGAACATAAGTTTCAAACAAACTAAGGGACTTTGACCCGGTTAACCGATTTTGCTTGGCACAGAATGGCTTCATTTCCAAAGTCAAAGACGGTTGACTCGTTAGTCTCTGCGAATGACGGGGTTTTGATTGACTTTCTTCCATGATTGCGGATTACTTGATCAACTCAAAATAAAAAGGGGAAAATGTTATTCCAAATTAAATTAATTTTATGACGCTTTGACACAACTTGCTTTTTCAATTTTTAAGAGTCAAGAAAAAGCTAAAGATGAATCTAGTCGCCTTCAATTTTTAATGAGCCTAAAGTGACAAGTGCTCAAATGGACCTTTTATTTTAAGGAGTCTAAAAAGGAATGAAAGTGACTACTCTAAAAATCTAGACAGAGGGATTACCAAACCAATCGCAAAACTGTAGAATACTTTTTATGGTATGGCAGTCAATCTTCATGAATGTTGTGTTTAGTGCATTGCGATCGATAGGGCAGCAGACGACTTCCTAAGGATAAAGGATATAGCCTATTGTGGTCTCCCAATATATACTCGATGGTATGTGGGAGCACAAGTCCATACTGGCACTTGTCATCTCAAAGAGGAGGAATCACCCAACCTACGATGAAAGCGATAGTTACCAGGCTTTACAACGCTGGAATACGTCTCTAGCCTAGACTTCTAAATGTTGTGCGTTAGGTTCCAACGTGTTTTTATGTTCATTGAATTTATTTTACAGTTGATCTTTCCTAAGAAGTTTTCCTTTAAGGTTCACCGCGTGATGTAGATATACAATTCCTAAATATGCAATCTAAGATGATAAATAGTTGTTTACTCTTCTTTTTGCGTTGAAAATCCTAGCTACTAAGGAAAGAGAAACAAAATTCTTTCAACATAGAGCAAAGAGCACACACTAGATGCACTGTCCTAAATCAAAATCAATAAGCAGTCTAAATGATAATGCACATTCATGTATTTGTTTTCCACTTTCTTAATGTGTGAATGAAAAAAATAATGCTAAGTAAAAATTTGAACCATCTTTTCTCTCAAAGGGAAAGTACTAACAATTTTCTCTTCAAAAGACGAAAGGAAGTCGAAGACGACACTTTGCGATTTTGAATTGAAAACTGCTTTCGACACTTGAAATACTATTAATTCAAATCAAATACAAGAGTAACAATGTAATCGACTATCAAAAAGAGGAGGATTCTTTTCTTTGACTGAAAATGACACTTGTGACACTTTCAAATTAAAAGACGATAGTTCAATTAAGCTGCTTTTTGGTAAAGGAGATCTGTAAATGGCGAAAAATACATAAAAACATTCACAATTCTTTGTATAATGGAGGTTGAATAATGCAAAGGAAGGGAGTTGCAACAGTGGTATATTGATCACAGACATCAAAACTCCTAAATAAAGCTGAAGAGAATGAAGAAAAACCAAAATCTAGAGGCAGAAACAGTCTTATCTAATCATCGCACTTGTAACACAGGGAAACAAGGATGCATCTCACCTACGGCACATGGGAGGTTTGATGCATCCAGACTGTCAAAAGGAGACAGTGCGATGGTCCAAGGAAGATATTTTAACTTGGTTTTTGGTCACAGTTTGTAGCTTAGTTCAGGGTTTTAGGCTGAGCTAATGATACTCAGTAAATACAAAGTGTAGGGGCTGATCTAATGAGGTTACTTGAGCCACCACCAGGGCAATTAGGATGTTTGCAAGTCAGATGTTTAATTCATAAACTAACCCAGAGATTGACTGAAGCAGCATTTATCTACTTTGCAGTTGCATACCAAAAGTAGTTTGAAGGCTAGCTGGCATAACTTAAGGCTCTATCTATAGTTTATAAATTAAACAAAACTAGGAACAAGAAAACAAGCTATTCGCTCCCTAGTATGGTCACCATTTTGTTATCAGGAAAACTAGTGTCCATTCAGAGCTGCTAGTCCCACTAAGACAGGTAGCAATCCTAGAAAGAAACAAACTAAAGTTACTTGCATTTTCCTTTATGAGAAGTAGACGAGAGAGAAGCAGAGAGTACCAACCTCAGTCTTTTGCTTGTCTCCTTTCTTGTTTCCTCTCCACTTTGACAGATCTTTGCTTCTCCTTCCTCATTTGTCTTGCTTTAAAGAACACTTGTAGAGTCAAAGCAGCATAATACCATCAAAGCATAGAGATATACAATCATAAACAATATAGGAGCAGATATATATTGACCACACAAATGCATATATCAACTCAGACATACAAGAATATGGAGGAAAACTCAAATAGCTTTAGTAATAGAAAGAGTAGAAGAGGATTACAACCCATTGATCTGACCCAGCGCCATCCTCCTACCATGAAAGCCCTTCTTCACCTCATGAAAAGCTAGATCACCCAACACTATGATGTTCCACAAAGAAACCAACAACACTTCCAAGATGCAAAATTCCAGCCTCTGGATCTCTAGGATGAGGGATCCATATATAGATGTTTGCAGGTGGGTGAGTCAGCTTCTGGGTTTTTTATTAGTGTCATTCCTCTGATATTTCTTAATTCTAGTTGGAGATTTCATGATATCTTACTCATTCCTGGGTGAATTCAGAGAGACAAGTGTCACAGGAGAAGTTTCCGAAAGATTCCATGATCATCCACCTTGAAAATTGTCTCTGCCATTTGTCTACTCTCACCCATCGCACCCCATAGAAGGGCTTTTCAGTATGCATTGCACCCCCCATGTGCATTAGGTGAGATGCATCGCACTTTGACCATGGATCAGGTGAGATGGTCCAGTTTTGACCAGTTCTGAGCAGTTTTTCATGGAGAACTTCTCGGAGATGATGTAATTAGCTGACCTTCTTCCTTTAGGGTATGAAACAACAATTTTAGGGACTTAGAAGCCCTTGGTTTATGGACATATGTGATTGGGGTTGCAGTGTCCAAATATGTCTATAACATATGGCAACCTTGGGAGAGATGTGGGCAGAATTGGCGAGAATTATCCAGAGCTACATCACTTGCAATGGTAGAAAAGACGTGGTAATACCACGCCATCTAAAACTTTTAGCCATGTTAAAGCAAAAATGTGCTATGAATTTTCCTGCGTTTTTTAATTTTTTATTACACCAAGAAGAGGATCACTCTGCTCATGATAAGAGTGTATCTAGGGAGAAGAGTGACGAGGATGAGGAAGAGGAAAAATATTTTCCTAGTCAGAATACACCTGAAGAATTACATGATGAAGAAGAAATAGAAAAAGAAGCTTCCCAGGAGACAACAGAACAAACTAGGGTTCCTACCCCTAAAAAACATGATCAGCAGAACACTGAAGATGTATCCCAAGAAGGAAATAAAGGAATTGGCCAAGGCGAAGGTACAATGCCTGAGGTACAAAGCCCAGGCTGGAGAAAACAAACATCTGTTCCTTCCAAGAAAACAGAGGAAATTAAAAGATTGTGAAAGGAACAACAGAGATTGCTTAACATAATTAAGCAACTTTGAAAGAAATAAGACTCTTGAAAATGGGGAAGAAATCAAAAGGAACCTTTGTGGCAAAGCGTGCAACCACCCAAGAAAAACCCCATAAGAAAAAGACAAAGAGGACTCAAGTCTAACCTGTTATTCAGAATCGAAATGAACAACATTTGGCTATTGCAAATGTAGAAGTACAAACAGACAATGCACCAGCCTGTGATCAGGAGATCCAAGTAGATCACTAGCCCAAAATTATCATGTTGGATAATGACTCCAAGTTAGTAACTCTGCGAAACGATTTGGCATAAGCCCAACAAGCAATAGATAAACTCACAGAGAAGATTGTTCCTCAAGAAAAATACCAGAAGTTACAACAATAGCTGAAGAACATCAATGCATCAGAAAACCATGCCTTTGAGGGATGGCGAAAGGTAGAGGAAAGAGTCAAAAAGGTACCCATAGACTAGACACAGTCATAAATCAAATGGATATCTTATGTTCTTTGTATACTGATGTTCTCGCGTGCAGGGCACCTGCCAGAAGTTATTCTTTGTTTTTAATGGAAAGATATTTACAATTGAAAATTAAAGTTGTCAAGGCAGGAGTACCTATAGAGATAAAAACCATTGATGACTTCATAAACTGTTGTAAGAATTATGGGGCGAAAGTTCAACGATTGTTATGTGAATTTTATTTGCACAATCTTGTATTAGATGGAGAAACAGAATAGAACCCTAGCCCTTTTGTGGGTGATGTCCAACTGCAGGAATTTATTTATTTTGATGTTAATCAGATAAAGTGGCTAAAAGCCTACAATGTCTTTCAAAGGCAAGAGAATGGATTAGATCTATGGGTGAGGGGTGAACCTAGAGACCCATTGCAATTATGGAATAAACATAGGAGCCTAATGAGAACTCAGGGTGTGATCCATACATTGGGACCTATTCACACAACAGTCATCCAGCAAGGGGTAGAATACTTCTTTACCATCAAAGACCTTGCCATAGCAGCAGCCAAATTCCAATACCAGACTTTTAATCGAAATATCCAAAACAGAGAACCATTCAATTATGAGAATTTTAAGCTAGCTGCTGACTGCTTGGGTATCTATGGTGATCTCATTTTGAGAGAAGGCCCGCCTTGGTTAGGCTGTAGGTTTCGTAGTCTAGTCATTTGGTATCCTGCACCAGGATATAGAGCCTTATATGAATTGCCTGAAGGTCAGACAGGGCATATATTTGAATTATTAGCTAGGAATCATGGTTGCATACCACCTACTGAGAACCCTTCTCCAGCCTATTCCCTAACTTCCTTACATGTTAATTACAATGTTTTCATGAGGGCATGAAAAAGGGTAAGTAGGGGGGTGTGTTGAGCAATAGAAAAGGTATGTAATTGCAAATTATTTTGTTATATTTTCCTTTAATTCATAACTTCTTTACATTATGAAATGGGCATACGGTGAAGGATTAGGATAAATTTTAGGAGATTTGTGAGTAACGTAAAATGACTAATTATTACCTTTTCCTATGCAAAAAAGGAAGAAAATGGGAGATCTCCATTCCAAAGGGAAAGACAAGACGAAATAAACTGTTGTCCCTTTGATAGGGAACCACATCCAAACGAGGCAATCTAGATCGGAGCGCATAAGCCAGGAAAAGGAAGAGGAGATACCAAATCAGCACAAGAGAATGAAGAGATAACTGAGAAATAACGATATGGTGAATCCCTCAGGATCCTTTGATCCTGATGGATCACTACCTTAAAAAATATATGTATCTTTGATATTTCAGTCTGGCCACTATCAAAAGGGACAACGTTGCTAGCCGAAGGGGTGGATTATTGTTGTTTTATGGAATTCATTGTTGTAACTTAAACTTTGATCATCGACTCTCTTTAAAAAGCGATTACTATAACTTTGTTTCATGATTAATCCATAAATTCTGTTGTTGTTCCATCTTTGATTCTGGAGTAATCACAACAGTGCGTCCCTGGAGGCTAAGGGCCCAGCCCTAGTGGATCACTTGCTTCGTGTACCATTATTTTCCAATTCCAAGTCGTGCGTGGTTAGATTTCTTTTATTTGCTTCGTTCAATAATCTACTGTTCCTTATCGTTTAATGTATTGGCTCTGTTATATTTCATTCATATTTGAATAGTAAGGTTATCCTGTGCAACTGGAATGTTATGTTGTTCATTATGAATTTATGTTGCATTGGCGTTCCTTTACAGGTTAATATTATTGTATAACATTTCTATTCCTTCACAGATTGCCATTACTGTTCGTTTACAGAGTAACAGTGCTGTGTATTTATAGATCGGTACTATTATCGATTTATCTACGGTTTACCTCTAAGAGTGATTGTAGTTCATTGGGATTGTTGTTCCATGGTAACTGCAATTGTTGTTTCTTCATAACCGTGATTAATGTTTGTTATGCCGAAACCCAGATTACTGCTTCATTCAGTATAGATGCACTGTGTGTAACATTTGATTTAGTTTGTTGTGTGTTTACATTTGATTCAAGTTGTTGTTCAATATTTCATAACTGACTTTAGTTTGTTGTTCCATTTTCGGTTTGTTGTTCAAATCATTTCTGAGGTAAATATTGCTACTTAATTCCTTTAGGTTACTATTACTGCTTAATCCATTTCTATAGAATAAAGCTCTGCTGTTCAATATTTTTAAAATAGATTAGTTGCTATTCCCTTTCCTGTTAATTGAATTATCATTTCAAGTAATTGTTTTGGTGTGAACAGAATGATCTGAAACTGTAGTGAACATTGACTATTGTTGTCCAGTTCCCAGATTGACGATCTTCTCCTTGATTGATTTTTAATTGCATCAGTTTACAAAGGGAAGAGTTATCATTACTACACCCTTCACTGATGAAGTGCTATAATTTCTTAAATGAATGATCTAGTTACAAGCATTTCAAGTTCTTTCCATTACATTTAGAGTTTGTTTCCAGCATTTACTTACTTTTGCAAAAGCACTATACTACTAGCATTACTCTTGACAAGTGACCATCTCAAACTGAGTACACTCTTTGAGATAACAAACCGTACTTGCATTGATAATTAATGTAGGGTAAATAGAGGTGAACAAGACCCTTTTTACTGCTCGACACCAATATGGATGCTGACTGATGGAATTTTGCAATGCACAATCTCAGCTAGCAATGGTTGCAGGCTCAGTGAGTACATTGCACAATTTTTTGGGTCAACAATCATTGTCCTTCAAGATTGTGAAAAATAGGCTTGGGGAATAGCTGCCAGGCAGAAATGTGCATTACTGGAGAGGAACGCACAACCTTCCCTCTTAGGATTGCATGATGCTTTCTGGTGAGGAAAAGTCTAAGCTAAGGCTTCCTAGACCCACCAATGGGCAACTGAAAGAAAGAGTGAATGCGAATGCATGGTGATGCATAGTGCAAGAATAAGTGAATGATGATGCATGAAAATGGTGAATGACAGATCCATAAAACAGAACAACACGCATGTGAGTGAGGCGAGTCACCGAATCGGTGACCGTTCATGAAAAACAGTTTCATGCATGTGACA
Source organism: Pinus taeda (assembly GCA_000404065.3). Classification (NCBI taxonomy): domain Eukaryota; kingdom Viridiplantae; phylum Streptophyta; class Pinopsida; order Pinales; family Pinaceae; genus Pinus; species Pinus taeda. The sequence continues at coordinate 144,210 of APFE031073333.1, read as the reverse complement.
ACAGTGAGATATTAATGAAAAATGAAACGGTGCTTGTACAAGCTAGTATGTATGAAAATGACAATAAGCGCTTACTAAAATCAAGCAGACAATGTTCATATGAAGCGAAACACAAAAAGTGCCAGAAATACGACAGAAGACATGGAAAGCAGGCTTACCCCAAAACAACTGAGTTGAATGTGCCAACAACTCCTAGATGTGATGTGGGATGTCAGAGCTGCAAGGTTGATGTGAGGAATGAGCTCTGCAGCATCTGGTTGATGAGTTTTGATAAAATTGAGGTTGTGACGTGCATGCCACAAATCTAGGGAAAACGACACTTGGTGGGAGGTTTCTAAAATTATCCTTGCATTTAACCTCCAGTAGCCAAAAGAAGATCCCTGAAATAAGGGATGCCTTTGCATGCTGCCTTGGGAGAAGTGACCCATGCATGCAAGTCTATTTTCCTCAATCTCGGAGGGAACCAGTCAACTCAGCTGCACATGCAAGAGGCTGCTCAACTGCTGGGAGAAAATGTGCATTTCTGGCTGGGAGCTGGGCTGGCTGCTCAGAATATTTACGCAATTTATGGGTAGAGCAGCTGACTTCTACCCAGATTTGCGCAAATTATGGGCTGAGTAGCCCAGCTAGGAAGGATTGCACATTTTTCTAGGTGAATCTTGTTTAGAAGAATTGCGCAATTCTGGGGCCCAACAAGCTACCAGTCAGGATTCCACAATTTCTGGAGGGAAGGTTAGTTGCCCTCCAGATTTTCAAAAATTCTTGAAGGAGTTTCTCAGCTTGCTACTGGACTAAGACTGGATGAACAACCTGTGAGGGGAATGCATCAAGGTTTGATTGACAGGTTGTCTTTCTACAAGAAAAGCATTGAAGCTTGTGTACTTGACGAAGCAAGACATGCTGCTATGAAAGTTTGGTAGGGAGGCTCCAAAACGAAGCCAAGGCAAAATTTTGGAGGGTGGTTGTAGCTGCTACAACACTTACTGACACACTAGTAGAACTCTAGCTCTCTGAATGTACCTTGTTCGTGAAAAACAAGTCTAACACCTCCGGAAGTATTGTTCAGTTCTCAGTTTGTCTTGGTTTCCACACGTGCTTGATTGTAAATTGTAGCATTTGCCAAGCTCTTGGTCGATTGACATGCATTCAAATGTAAGTCAACATAGTTGTTTCGATTGGGTTTGAGGGGCATATTGGTGCACAAGAATTATAATCGCCAGAGTCTTAGTTACATCTCTGGTGTTGTTCTACTGCCAGCAAGACTGGACAGTACCTCGGTGGAGTCATATAGGAGCACAGGCATGGCTTCACTGCCAACGAGCCTAGTCAGTACCCTGATGGAGTTACTTGCATCCCCTCTCTTCGTAGGAAGCCTTTCCCTTCTTTCAACTTATTCATTTTTCATTTTTTTCAAAAAATTTTCATTTTTTCATTTTCTTAACTATGCATAACACTTATTCATTTCAAGGGCAGAAGAGGGATCCTGACTTATTTAGAGTAGAATAGGTTGTTCTAGCATCGAAGTTGATCATGATTTAAACAGTAACACAACACATTACAAAGATAACCATAAACATAAAGATGCAACGGAAATAATACTTCATTTCATTAATGTAAAATACTGAGATATGCTTACAAACAGAAAATTGAAATAAATAGCTAGGGCGATGGTAGCTTATCTCTGAGAAGAGATTTGGTGGCTACATGCCTTTGAACTGTGTTACAATGAGGCTCGAAGGCCTATTTATTGTTGAGAAACAATGGAAAACCCTAAACATCCACCCAACCCTAGAAGATGAAACCCCAAACTGTGGGCCTCGTTTGGGTAAATTGGTAAATCAACTTCCCGGGGTCGTAACTTTGGCATACGATCTCTGTTTGACACGTACAATATCTCATTAGAAAGATCTATCTGAGAACTATAGCTTTGGCAAGAGAAACATGGTCCATAATCCCATGTTGCTCCCAGTTTTCCCAAAAAACATCGTTCAGGGCCTCAAAACAACACTAGAAGTTCAGGACCTGAAAAACTATTAAAAATAGTAAACTGTGCTACAATTAAGGAAACTGAAAATATGAAAGAAACCATGGTGGGGGTCCAAGTGGACTTTACAGGTGGCCACCAATATCCACCTGGATCATTCCTCCCCCCTTAGGAAGCAATGGTCCCCATTGCGTTGAGTTCCTCCATGAGATGAGGAAACTTCTGTTGAACTTGGTCCCTAGTGAAGGAGTTGGCCTGCATTGACAACCTGATATAGTTGGATGTTCTAGTGGTGAGTGTGCTTGATCTGTGTGTCCATGATTCAATCAGTTGCAGCTTGTTCCATGCAATTTTGATTTAATTCTGTGGGTGTGAGCTGCTGTGCAATGTCGAATGTGTCTAGTAATGGTGGAAAGTATGGCCGAAGGCGGTCCACATTGAAAACTGGGTGCAGGCCAAAGAATGGGGGAATGCTGAGCTCAAATTCATTGTCTCCCATAGCCTTGGTAATGGTGTAAGGACCATATCAGAGTGGTCTGAGTTTCCGATAAGCTACGGTAAGGCGTTCCTTTTGCAAATGCAACTAGACTTTGTCGCCCACCTGAAACTTGTGTGGCACCCGATGTTGATCATCTCGCTGCTTATACTTGGCATTTGATTTCTCTAGAATGTCATTGACTTGCTGGCGAATATGTTGGATGTCCTCAATGAAGCTGTTTGCCTTACCTGTTTTAGACTAGACATGAGTCGAATCTACGTGAGTAGCTGTAAATGGCATGGCCACATTAATGGGACATAGTGGCTAGAATCCCAAGCCCACTTGAAAAGGGTTGTGGCCAGTTGAGCTGTGGAGAGCCTAGTTGTAGCTGTTCTGAACATTGGGGAGGCTCTCATCCCATATGTGGGGATGCTTTGAGTTGTACATGCAGAATGTGTACAATCATCCTATTGACAACCTCTGTTTGGCCATCAGTTTGAGGATGGAAGGGTCTGGACTTAGTGAGTTTGGTGTCCAACATCGACCAAAGACTGGAGCAAAAAGTACTGAGGAACCAGCTGTCTCGATCTAAGATGATAGACTGTGGGATCCCAAAGTGTACCCACACTCATTCAAAGAAGAATTTAGCAATGGCTTCTATTGTGATATTCTTCTTGCAGACCGCCCTAATGGCCATCTTCGAGAACCCGTCGAGGACCACAAAAACGCAGTCGTTTCCATGCTTAGTGGAAGGAAGGCCTAACATGTAATCCATGGAGATGGATTCCCAAGGTCAACTAGGGGTAGCCAGCGGGGTATAGAGGCCTTACTTCTTGACTGTCGGTTTGGCAATGGCATAGGCAGTGCATGATCTGATGTACTTCCCGACATCCTCTCGAAGATTCAGCTAATAAATATACTTCTGCAGTACTACCACCATTTTCTCTACCCTGAAATGCTTAGCAACCCGACTGTAGCGTGCTTCCCAAATCATCTTGGCATGCTCGCTTGAAGGAACACAAAGGTGATTCAGGTGGCATAACAGGGAATTCTAGAGGTGAAAATCTGGAACATGTCGACCCTCCAAGAGTGTCTGGTATGTGTGGCTGAATTTTGGTTCGCTTTTGTAGAGAAGTGGCCAATCAGAATTCTCATGCTCACAAGAGCCGTGCACGATGGTTAATGACATGATCAATGGTCGACTGATGCAATCTGCCACATTATTAGTGTTTCCCTTCTTATACTTGATATTCAAATGGAACTGTTGCAGGTATGTGGATCACTTTTGATGGCGATCATTCTGCAATTTCCCCTTGGTCTGTATGAATTGGAGGGGTCAGTGGTCTATGTGGATGACCGTTTCCTTCCCCAAAATGTAATGTTTCCATTATCGACATTCTTGCACAATGGAATACATCTCTTTGTCATAAGTGGGATACTTCTGAACTATGTCTAAAAGTGTCTCACTGTGATATGCCACTGGATGCCCATGTTTCATAAGGACTGCCCCAATAGCATAGTTAAAGGCATATGTCTCAACCTCAAATGGTTGTCGCAAGTCTGGCAATGTGAGCATTGGTGCCAAGAAGAGGTGATGTTTCAACTCTGTGAATGCCTTATGTTGAGATTCAAACCAAAAGAATTTTGCTTTCACTCCTCCCTTGGTGACTTGACTCAAGGGCCAAGTGAAATGAGAAAATCCCAACACAAACCTACAGTAGAAGTTAGCAAGACCTAGAAAGCTGCGGAGCTCCGTTAGAGTGATTGGACAGGGCCAATCCCGAATGACTTGGATGTTGGCTAGATCCATATGTACCCCTTGTTCATCAGTAATGTATCCCAGATATTGAACCTAGGTCATGCCAAAAGTGCATTTCTCCAGATTGGCACATAACTTGTGTCGCTGCAGTGTTTGGAGAACCTATCGGATGTGGTGGAGGTGCTCTTCCCAACTCTAGCTGAAGATCGGGATGTCATTCAAGTATACCACTACAAATAAGTTGGTGAACGGCTATAATATGTCATCCATTAGCCTCATGAAGGTTGCAAGAGCATTTACTAATCCGAAAGGCATAACCAACCATTTGAAAATGCCCTCCTTGGCTTTGAAGGTAGTCTTTAACACATTGGAGGGTTCAATTAGTACCTGGTGATATCTTGACTTCAAATCGATCTTGATGAAATATTTTCCCCCCTTCAGTTGGTCCAGGAGGTTATCAATCCATGGGATCAGGTAGCTATTATGGGAAGTGATATTTTTCAGCGCCTGATATCCAATACAGAGTCTCCAAGTCCCATCCTTCTTCCATACCAACATGATCGGGCTCCCACAGGGTGATGAACTCGGACGGATGTGACCTTTCTATAGCAGCTCCTAAATCTGCCTCTTGATTTCATCATTCTCCATAATGGAGCACCGATAGATTGTTCCATTGGGCAACGATGCACCTAGGGTCAGATCGATGGAGTGCTTGACCTGATAGTGCAGAGGAACCCCCTACGGGGGAAGTGAAGATGTCCTCGTACTCCTCCATGACCTTGTCCATCTGTAGTTGTCATGCGGAGGGGCCCTGTCTGGAGGTCTTGGCCACTATCTTCTTCTTTCCTTAAGGGTGTATCATCAAGAAAACAAATTTCCCAGTTTTGGAAATGAGCTTACTGCATTGTTTTGCAGTAACCAAAGAGATGGCAATAGGCAGTGCTACCTTCGGTATCCTGTACAACTTATTTCCCAAAGTAATAATAATAGCACGGGGCCTTGATACATACATAGCATGTCGCTTCCACAAGTATGGTTGTCCTAATAATACATCACAAACTTCAAGGGGAGAAATGTCACATAATACCTCATCCGTGAAGGGCTTGATGTTGTATGGAAGGCGACACTGTTGGCTCATGCAAAGATCCCGTCCTTGGTGAAGCCACCCGATGGTGTACTGTTGTGGATGTGCTGTGGTTGATAAGCCCAGTCTCTTCATGACCTCTGCTGAAATGAGGTTCATTTGGCTCCTGCTATTGACAATGAATTGTAGTGGGGACCCCTTTACCCACATTTGGGAGTGGAAGAGACACTCCTCCTCCTCTGGATCTTCAGGTTCCTCCTTCTAGATCTTCGTGGTGGCAACGGTAGTGTTGGGCTCGACATCGATAATCTACTTCCCTTGTCATTCCCCTTGTTAGGTTCTGACTTAGAGTTGAAACATGCATCTGATTCTAAAACATTTAGCTCAGCCACCAGTGACTGCGTGGCCTGACACTCACTTGTGTTGTGAGTGGAGCTCTTATGGAACTCACACCATTTTCCCATGTCCTTTTTCGGCTTCGCGGCACTATTCTTTGCTTGTAGCTTTGACTAGTTGTCTTGGGCCACCCCGCCTTGGCTTTGTCCTTTGTTCTATGGTTTGGGGGCGCCTTTCCCTTTCTTTGGATTCACAGATCCAAAGTCTCACTTCTTCTATTTAAACTTTTGCTCGACCTTGACAGGATATCGGTATGTTGTGCCGAGCAAGGAGAAGTTTAGGAATTCTATTTCTTCTTGGATGTACTTGTGCAGGCAGCCGCAATATTTGAGTATCAAATGCTACTTCGAATCCTTGATACCCAACTTTGTGCGAAGGGTATGGAAAATATTAGTAAACTCCAGCACATCTTTGTCCCTTCCCTGCCACAACGTGGTCCACTTCATGTATTGATCCTCATAGCTTCCGACAGGGTAGTACTGCTCCTTGATGGCATCCCAGAATGAATTCTAGGTGGTTGTGGCTGAAAATAGTGAGTCGGTACTTTCATCCTTCTTCTCACAGTAGGTTTCCCACCAGTCCTTGACAGGGGGGGCTGCTTTGAGAAGAGCGAAAATAATCTTTTACCAACTGGAAAAATCATGAATCGAAAAATAACCCTCTAGTATATTTAACCATTTATCGACGGCCTCTGCCTCTATCTGACCCTTGAATATGGGGATTTCAAAATTAACTTGTAACTTAAATGGTGTGGTGTTTCCAGAGTAGCTGTGGGAAGCCGATGCATCTCCCCTGGGTAGCCGCTGAAGGATCTGGGCAAAGTTGTCCATCATCGCGTTCCTTTGTCACTTGAGGGCTTCTTCGAGCAAGATTTTGATAGGATCTCTTTCCCCCTCGTCTTTATTTTCATCTGCCATGGGAGGCTGTCGGGTTTTGTGAGGCTGGTCTTGCAAAGGTTTGACCAGTTCAAGCCCTAAATCCTTATATCCTGACCTCGTTGGGGACATGCAAAGAAAAATAGAGAAAAAGCAGACTGCTCTGATACCACTCATCCGGATTTAAACAGGAACACAACACATTACAAAGATAACCATAAACACAAAGATGTAGTGGAAATAATACTTCATTTCATTAATGTAAAATACTGAGATATGCTTACAAAAATAAAATGGAAATAAACAGCTAGGGTGATGGTAGCTTATCTCTGAGAAGAGATGTGGTGGCTACATGCCTCTGAATTCTGTTACAATGAAGCTCGAAGACCTATTTATTGTTAAGAAACAATAGGAAGCCTTAAACATTCAAAACCCTAACCCTAGAAGATGAAACGCCAAATTATGGACCCTGTTTGGGTAAATTGGTACATCAACTTCCCGGGGTCGTAACTTTGGCATACGATCTCCGTTTGATGCGTACAATATCTCATTAGAAGATCTATCCGAGAACTACAACTTTAGGAAGATCAACATGGGTCCATGGACCCATGTTGCTCCTAGGTTTCCCCAAAAACGTCATTTAGGGCCTCAAAACAGCTCCGGAAGTTCAGGACCCAAAAAACTACTAAAAATACTAAACTGTGCTACAATTAAGGAAATTGAAAATATGAAAGAAACCATGGTGGGTGTCCAAGTGGACTTGGTAGGTGGCCACCAATATCCACCTGGATCATTCCTCCCCCCTTAGGAAGCAATGGTCCCCATTGCATTGAGTTCCTCCATGAGATGAGGAAACTTCTGTTGAACTTGGTCCCTAGTGAGCCACTTGCCCTAATGAAGGAGTTGGCCTACTTTGACAACTCGATACAGTTGGATGTTCTACTGGCGAGTGTGCTTGATCTGATTAGTTGCAACTTGTTCCATGCAATCTGGATTTAACTCTGTGGGTGTGAGCTGCTCTGCAATGTCGGATGTGTCTAGTAATGGTGGAAAGTATGGCCGAAGGCGGTCCACATTAAACATTGGGTGCAAGGCAAGGAATGGGGGAATGCTAAGCTAAAATGCATTGTCTCACACAACCTTGGTAATGGTGTAAGGACCATATCGGAATGGTTTGAGTATCTGATAGGCTTTGGTAAGGCGTTCCTTTTGCAAATGCAACTAGACTTTGTCGCCCACCTGAAACTTGTGTGGCACCCGATGTTGATCATGTTGCTACTTGTACTTGGCGTTTGATTTCTCCAGAATGTCATGGACTTGCTAGCGAATATGTTGGATGTACTCAATGAAGTTGTTTTCCTTATCTGTTTTGAACTGGACATGAGCTAAATATGTGTGAGTAGCTGTAAATGGCATGGCCACATCAATGGGACATAGTGGCTGCAATCCCAAGCCTACCTGAAAAGGGTTGTGGCCAGTTGAGCTGTGGAGAGCCCAGTTTTAGTTATGTTGAACATAGGGGAGGCTCTCGTCCCATATGTAGGGATGCTTTGAGTTGTACATGCACAGAATGTGTACAATCATCTTGTTGACAACCTCTGTCTGACCATCAATTTGAGGATGGAAGGTTGTGGACTTAATGAGTTTGGTGTCCAGCATCGACTAGAGACTGGACCAAAATGTATTGAGGAACCTGCTATCCCAATCTGAGATGATAGACTATGGGATCCCAAAGTGTACCCACGCTCCTTCAAAGAAGAGTGTAGTAGTGGCTTTTGTTGTGATATTCTTCTTGCAAGCTGCCATAATGGCCATCTTCGAGAACCTGTTGATGACCATAAAAGCACAGTCATTTCCATGCTTAATGGAAGGAAGGCCTGACATGTAATACATGGAGATGGATTCCCAAGATCGACTAGGGGTAGGCAGCGGGGTATAGAGGCCTTGCTTCTTGACTGCCAATTTGGAAATGGCACAGGCAGTGCATGATCTAATGTACTTCCGACATCTTGTCGAAGATTCGGCCAATAGAAATACTTTTTTAGTACTACCACCATTTTCTCACCCTCGAAATGCCCAGCAGCGCAACTGTAGTGTGTTTCCCAAATCATCTTGGCACACTCGCTTGAAGGAACACAAAGGTAACCCAGGTGGA
>APFE031073333.1:90728-126031 GCA_000404065.3 Pinus taeda | reverse complement strand
GGTGTTCTTGGAACTGTCTTCTCTCTGCGAATTCCATGCTCTGAACAGTACCTATCAAACTCTTTTCTGCAATATTCACCTCCATTGTCTGATCTAATACACTTCAATTTCTTTCCTGTCTCAATCTCAACCAAAGCTTTTCATTTCTTAAAAGTATCAAATACATCAGATTTATTCTTAATACAATAAATCCAAGTTTTTCTAGTTGCATCATCAATAAAAGTAACATAATAACGAGAGCCACCGAGAGATGATACCTGAGCAGGTCCCCATACATCTGTATGCACAAGCTCCAAATTTTCATTCTTCTTTTCTTTCCCAACTCTGAGAAATCTGACTCTCTTCTGTTTTCCATAAATGCAATTCTCACAGAAGTCCAAATCAACATTCTTCAAACCCGGCAACAAATTCCTTGAGTGAAGAACCTTCATCCCTTTTTCACTCATGTGTCCAAGCCTATGATGCCATAATGCTGCATCTGCTCCTTCGGAAGTTAAAGCATTAACAGAGTTAGAAATACCATTGCATAAATACAATGTACCAACCTTTTCACCTTTTGCTATTACCAGGGCTCCTTTGGTGACCTTCCAAGCTTTATCTGTGAAAGTTGTCACACAACCTTCACAGCCTAACTGCCCTGTTGAAATCAGATTTTTCTTTAGATCTGGAACATGCCTTACCTCCTTTAGTAGCCATTGGTTTCCATTCTGCTGTTTTACAAGAACCTTACCCATTCCAACAATTTTACAGGGTTTATCATCACCCAAACGAACTTGTCCAAAATCTCCTTGAACATAGTCATGAAAGTATTCCTTATCAGGTGTGGCATGGAATGAGGCCCCTGAATCTACCACCCAGGAATCAGTAATATTTTCGAAAGAAAGAATCAAAGCATCTTGTAACACCTCACCTGTCACATTTGCTTCATGGTTGTTTTATTGCTGTGAATCTCCTTCTTTTCCCTTCCGAGATCTACAGTCTTTCTTTAGGTGTCCTTTCTTTCCGCATTTCCAGCAAACTATCCCCGATCTGGACTTGGATCTGCCTTTCCTTGATTTACTGCGATATCTTGAGCTCTTTCCTCTTTCCATTTTTCTTCCTCTAGACTCTGCACTAAAAGCATTTCCCGATGTCTCACCGGAGCTTTTATGTCGCATTTCCTCGCTAAGGTAGCACCGACAACATCATCAAACTTTAAAGTACTAGATCCAGAAACGGAGTTACTAATGGCCATTACCAAACCATTCCAACTTTCTGGTAATGAGCACAAGAATAACAGAGCTCTAACTTCATCATCAAAGTTTACCCCTACAGAACATAACTGACTTGTAAGAGTATTAAAATCATTTAAATGGTCTACAACAGATCCACCTTCCGACATCTTCATATTAGATAACCATTTCATAAGAAATACCTTGTTTGAGGCTGAGGGTTTTTCATATAGTTTCTCCAACTCCTTAATCAAACTCTATGTCGTTGTTTCCTTCGAAATGTTGAAGGCAACCGACGCTGTGAGGCACAACCGTATTGTTCCAAGTGCCTTTCTATCAAGAAAGTTCCATTCTTCATTTGTCATACCCATCGGCATCTTTGTTTTTCCGCCCAATGGTAGGTATAGATCTTTTTGATACAGATAATCTTCCATCTGCATCTTCCACAGGGAGAAGTTTTGGCTGTTAAATTTCTCAACCCTAAACTTACCATCTTCCACCATTGCTCCCACTCGAACGAGGAACCCTTCTTTCCTACGAGTTTATCAGCCAAATAGACCTTCGGCTTTGATACCAGTTGTTAGAAAATTATATATTTACGGAGCAATGGAACACATAAAATATTGCAGAAATATAAACATAGAAAACACATAAAATAAGAGAGACACAGATATACGTGGTTCACCCAGTTTGGGCTACGTCCACCCCGAATAGCCAGTCCTTCCTTTCTATTATCTAGAAAAATGAAGAGACACAACCTACAGCAAATCCACTGTAATATCCTTTGTTTTCTCTCATAGCCCCACCTCTCTGTTTCTCACACATAGAATATACATCTATTACATAGCCTCAAATGCAATGCCCTCATACAAAGAGAGGGGTTGCCTTCTAGGTCAAAAAACCCTAATCTAAACATAAGTTCTATCGTCAGATCATTCGCCTAATGAATAGCCCAGATTGCTTGAAATTACTATACTTTTACAAGGCAATTTTACATCTATTTTTAGCTTCGGGGGCGCTGCCCCCGAGCCCCCGCCAGGGGACTGCTGGCCCCCGGACCCCCACAAGGGGGGACAAGTCCCCCCCGCACCCCCTCATGTGGAGGGGTGTACAAACTTCTTGGGGTATACATCTAGCTAAAACAAAGACCTCTGAACAATCATGCTCCACACACAACATCGAATGGTTCAATTGGTTCCTGGTGATATCCTGACTTCAAATCGATCTTGCTGAAATATTTTTCCCCCTTCAGTTGGTCAAAGAGGTCATTAATCCATGGGATCGAGTACCTATTACAAACAATGATCTTGTTCAGTGCCTATTAGTCAATACAGAGTCTCCAAGTCCCATCCTTCTTGTACCAATACGATCAGGCTCTCACAGGGCGATGAACTTGGACGGATGTGACCTTCTATAGTAGCTCCTTAATCTACCTCTTGATTTCATCGTTCTCCAGAACAGAGCGCTGATAGATTGGTCCATTGGGTAGTGGCACACTTGGGGTTAGCTTGATGGAGTGCTTGACTTGACAGTGCAGAGGAACCCCTGCAAGGGAGGTAAAGATGTCCTCATACTCCTACACGACCTTGTCCATCTATAGTTGTCATGCGAAGGGGCCCTGTCTGGAGGTCGTGGCCACAGTTTTCTTCTTTCCTTGAGGGCGTATCATCAAGAAAAGAAATTTCCCAGTTTTGGAAATGAGCTTACTGAATTGTTTTGTAGTAACCAAAGAGATGGCGGTAGTTGGTGCTACCTCCGGTATCCTGTACAACTTATTTCCCAAAGTAATAATAACAGCATGGGGCCTTGATTCATACACAACATGTCACTTCCACAACTATGGTTGTCCTAATAATACATCACAAACTTCAAGGGGAGCAATGTCACACAATACCTCGTCCGTGAAGGGCTTGATGTTGTATGGAAGGCGACACTATTGCCTCACGCGAAGATCCCATCCTTGGTGAAGCCACCCAATGGTGTACAATTGTGGATGTGTTGTGGTTAATAAGCACAGTCGCTTCATGATCCCTGCTGAAATGAGGTTATTTTGGCTCTCGCGGTCGATAATGAATTGTAGTGGGGACCCCTTTACCCACATTTGGGAGTGGAAGAGACGCTCCTCCTCCTCCAGATCTTCGGGTTCCTCCTTCTGGATCTTCGTGGTGGCAACAGTAGCATTGGGCTCCGCATCGATAATCTGCTTCCCTTTGCCATTCCCCTTGTAGGGTTCTGAATCAGAGTCAGAACATGCATCTGATGCTGAAACCTTTAGCTCAGCCACCAGTGACTGCTTGGCTCGACACTCACTTGTGTTGTGAGTGGAGCTCTTATGGAACTCACACCATTTTCCCGTGTCCTTTTTCGGCTTTGTGGCACTGTTCCTTACTTGCAGCTTTGGTCGGTTGTCTTGGGCCACCCCACCTTGGCTTTGTCCTTTGTTCTGCGGTTTGGGGTCACTTTTCCCTTGCTTCAGATTTGCAGATCCAAAGTCTTGCTTCTTTTGTTTAAACTTTTGCTTGACCTTGACAACATATCGGTATGTTGTGCTGAGCGAGGAGATGTTTAGGAATTCTATTTCTTGCTGGATCTACTTGTGCATGTAGACGTGATATTTGAATATCAAATGCCACTCCAAATACTTGATACCCAACTTTGTGCGAAGGGAATGGAAAATATTGGTGAACTCCGGCACATCTTGGTCCCTTTCCTACTAGAGCGTGGTCCACTTTATGTATTGATCCTCATAGCTTTCGACAGGGTAGTACTGCTCCTTGATGGCATCCCGGAATGAGTTCCAAGTGGGTGAAAATGAAAACAGTGAGCCTATACTTTCATCCTTCTGCTCACAGTAGGTTTCCCACCAGTCCTTGACATGGGGGGTTGCTTTGATAAGAGCGAAAATAATCTTTTCTCGACTGGAAAAATCATGAATGGAAAAATAACCTTCTAGCAGATTTAACCATTTATCGACAGCCTCTACATCTATTTGACCATCGAATATGGGGATTTAAAAATTAACTTGTACCTTAAATGGTGTGGCATTTCCAGAGTAGTTCTGGGAAGTCGATCTGTCGCCCTTAGCTAGTCGCTGAAGGATCTGGACAAATTTGTCCATCATTGCGTTCTTTTGTCGCTCGAGGGCTTCTTCCAGCAATGTTTTGATAGGATCTCCTACCCCCTCGTCTTTATTTTCATCCATCATGGGAGGCCATTGGGTTTTGCAAGGGTGGTCTTACAAAGGTTTGACTAGTTCAAGCCCTAACTCCTTATATCCCGACCTCGTTGGGGACATGCAATGAAAAACATAGAAAAAGTAGACCGATTTAATACCACTGATTTGGATTCAAATAGGAACGCAACACATTACAAAGATAACCATAAACACAAAGATGCAATGGAAATAATACTTCATTTCATTAATGTATGATATATGCTTACAAACAGAAAATGAAAATAAACAGCTAGGGTGATGGTAGCTTATCTCTAAGAAGAGATGTGGTGGCTACATGCCTCTGAACTGTGTTACAATGAGGTTCGAAGGCCTATTTATTGTTGAGAAACAATGGAAAACCCTAAACATCCAAAAACCTAACCCTAGAAGATGAAATGACAAACTATGGGCCCCAATTAGGTAAATTGGTACATGAACTTCCCGGGGTCGTAACTTTGGCATACGATCTTCGTTTGATGCATACAATATCTCATTAGAAAGATCTATCTGAGAACTACAAATTGACCCATGATGCTCCCAGTTTTCCCAAAAAACATCGTTTAGGGACTCAAAACGGCTCCGGAAGTTCAGGAACTGAAAAACTACTAAAAATAGTAGACTTTGCTACAATTAAGGAAACTGAAAATATGAAAGAAACCATGGTGGGGGTCCAAGTGGACTTGGCGGGGGCCCACCAATATCCACCTGGATCATTCCTCCCCACTTAGGAAGCAATGGTCCCCATTGCATTGAGTTCCTCCATGAGATGAGGAAACTTCTATTGAACTTGGTCACTAGTGATCCACTTGCCTTGGTGAAGGAGTTGGCCTACTTTGAAAACTCGATATAGTTGGATGTTCTGCTGGCGAGTGTGCTTGATCTGTGTGTCCATGATCCGATTAGTTGCAGCTTATTCCATGCAATCTAAATTTAACTCTGTGGGTGTGAGCTGCTCTGCATTGTCGGATGTGTCTAGTAATGGTGGAAAGTATGGCTGAAGGTAATGCACATTGAACATTGGGTGCAGGCCAAGGAATGGGGGAATGTTGAGCCCAAATGCATTGTTTCCCATAGCCTTGGTAATGGTGTAAGGACCATATCAAAGTGGTTTGAGTTTTCGATAGGCTTTGGTAAGGCGTTCCTTTTGCAAATGCAACCAGACTTTGTCGCCCACCTGAAACTTGTGTGGCACCCGATGTTGATCATGTCACTGCTTGTACTTGCCATTTGATTTCTATAGAATGTCATGGACTTGCTGGTGAATATGTTGGATGTGCTCAATGAAGTTGTTTGTGTTATCCCTTTCGGATTGGACATAACCGAATCTGCATGAGTAGCTGTAAATGGCATGGTCACATCAATGGGACATAGTGGCTGGAATCCCAAGCCCACCTGAAAAGGGTTGTGGCCAGTCGAGCTGTGGAGAGCCCAGTTGTAGTTGTGCTGAACATAGGGGAGGCTCTCATCCCATATGCGGGGATGCTTTGGTTGTACATGAGCAGAATATGTACAATCACCCTGTTGACAACCTCTGTCTGGCCATCAGTTTGAGGATGGAAGGCTGTGGACTTAGTGAGTTTGGTGTCGAGCATCGACCAGAGACTGGACCAAAATGTACTAAGGAACCTACTGTCTCGATCTAAGATGATAGACTGTGGGATCCTAAGGTGTACCCACACTTGTTCAAAGAAGAGTCTAGCAGCGGCTTCTGCTATGATATTCTTTTTGCAGGCCACCATAATGGCCATCTTTGAGAACCTATTGACGACCACAAAAACACAGTCATTTCCATGCTTAGTGGAAGGAAGACCTAACATGTAATCCATGGAGATGGATTCCCGAGGTCGACTAGGGGTAGGCAACGGGGTATAGAGGCCTTGCTTCTTGACTGTCTATTTGGCAATGGTGTAGGCAATGCATGATCTGATGTACTTCCCGACATCCTCTCGAAGATTCGGCTAATAGAAATACTTTTGCTGTACTGCCACCATTTTCTCAACCCTGAAATGCCCAGCAGCTCGACTGTAGTGTGCTTCCCAAATCATCTTGGCACGCTCGCTTGAAGGAACACAAAGGTGACCCAGGTGGCATAATAGGGCATCCTGGAGGTGAAAATCTGGAACATGCTGACCCTCCAAGAGTGTCTGGTATGTGTGGCCGAATTCTGGGTTGCTTTTGTACGGAAGAGGCCAATCAAAAGTCTCATGCCCACAAGAGTTGAGCACAGTGGTTAATGATATGATCGGTGGTCGACTAAGGAAATTTGCCACATTATTAGTGCGGCCCTTCTTATACTTGATATTCAAATGGAACTATTGCAGGTATGTGGACCACTTCTGATGGTGATCATTCTGCAATTTCCCTTGGGTCTGTATGAACTGGAGGGGTTGGTGGTCTATGTGGATGACCATTTCCTTCCCCAAAATGTAGTGTTTCCATTGTAGGCAGACCTGCACAATGGAATACATCTCTTTGTTATAATTGGGGTACTTCCAAACTGTGTCTGAAAGTGTCTCACTGTGATATGCCACTAGATGCCCATGTTGAGTAAGGACTACCCCAATAGCATAGTCAGAGGCATCTGTCTCGACCTCAAATGGTTGTTGCAAGTCTAGCAATGCGAGCACTGGTGTCGAGCAGAGGCGAACTTTCAACTCTGTGAATGCCTTCTGTTGAGATTCATACCAAAAGAATTTTACTTTCACTCCTCCCTTGGTGACTTGACTCAAGGGCCAAGTGATATGAGAAAATCCCAACATGAACCTGTGGTAGAAGTTGGCAAGACCTAGAAAGTGGCAAAGCCCCGTTAGAGTGGTTGGAGAGGGCCAATCGTGAATGACTTGGATCTTGGCTGGATCCACATGTACCCCCTATTCATCAATAATGTATCCCAGATGCTGAACATGGGTCATGCAAATTTATCCAAATTGGCACATAACTTGTGTTTCCGCAATGTTTGGAGAACCTATCAAATGTGGTGGAGGTGCTCTTCCTAACTCTGGTTGAAGATCAGGATGTCATCCAAGTATACCACTACAAATGAGTTGGTGAATGGCTGCAAGATGTCATCCATTAGCTTCATGAAGATTGCAGGAGCCTTCATCAATTCAAAAGGCATAACCAACCATTCGAAAAGGCCCTCCTTGGCTTTGAAGGTAGTCTTCCACACATTGGAGTGTTCGATTGGTACCTGATGATATCCTGACTTCAGATCGATCTTGCTAAAATATTTTACCCCCTTCAGTTGGTCCAAGAGGTCACAATCCATGGGATCGGGTACCTATTACGGACAATGATCTTGTTCAGCACCCGATAGTCAATACAGGGTCTCCAAGTCCCATCCTTCTTCCATACCAACACGATCAGGCTCCCATAGGGCTATGAACTCAGACGAATGTGACCTTTCTGTAGCAGCTCCTGAATCTGCCTCTTGATTTCATCATTCTCCATAACAGAGAACCGATAGATTGGTCCATTGGGCAGTGGCGCACCTGGGT
This sequence comes from Pinus taeda, assembly GCA_000404065.3. NCBI lineage: Eukaryota > Viridiplantae > Streptophyta > Pinopsida > Pinales > Pinaceae > Pinus > Pinus taeda. The sequence goes on along the minus strand of APFE031073333.1, from coordinate 118,109 downwards.
TCAGATCGATTTACTGCTTGACCTGATAATGCAGAGGAACCCCTACGGGGAGGTGAAGATGTCCTCGTACTCCTGCATGATCTTGTCCATCTGTAGTTATCGTGCGGAGGGGCCCTATCTAGAGGTCGTGGCCACCATCTTCTTCTTTCCTTGAGGGCGTATCATCAGGAAAAGAAATTTCTTAGTTTTGGAAATGAGCTTACTGCATTGTTTTGCAGTAACCAAAGAGATGGCAATAGCCGGTGCTACCTCTAGTATCCTGTACAACTTATTTCCCAAAGTAATAATAACAGCACAGGGCCTTGATTCATACACAACATCTTTCTTCCACAAGTATGGTTGTCCTAATAATACATCACAAACTTCAAGGGGAGCAATGTCACACAATAGCTCATCTGTGAAGGGCTTGATGTTGTATGGAAGGTGACACTGCTGGCTCATGCGAAGATCCTGTCCTTCGTGAAGCCACCCGATGGTGTGCGGTTGTGGATGTGTTGTGGTCGATAAGCCTAGCCGCTTCATGACCTCTGACAAAATGAGGTTCTTTTGGCTCCCGCTGTTGACAATGAACTGTAGTGGGTACCCCTTTACCCACATCTGGGAGTGGAAGAGACGCTCCTCCTCATTTAGATCTTCAAGTTCCTCCTTTTGGATCTTCGTGGTGGCAACAGTAGCGTTGGGCTCCGCATCGATAATCTGCTTCCTTTTGTCATTATCCTTGTTGGGTTCTGACTCAGAGTCGGAACATGCATCTGATTCTGAAACCTTTAGCTTAGCCACCATTGACTGCTTGGCTTAACACTCACTTGTGTTGTGAGTGGAGCTGTTATCGAACTCACACCATTTTTCCGTGTCCTTTTTCGGCTTCACGATGTTGTTCTTTGCTTGCAACTTTGGCAGGTTTTCTTGGGCCACCCCACCTTGGCTTTTTCCTTTGTTCTGTGGTTTGGGGGAACCTTTCCCTTGCTTCGGATTCACAAATCCAAAGTATCGCTTCTTCTGTTTAAACTTTTGCTCGACCTTGACGGCATATCGGTATGCCATGCCGAGCAAGGAGATGTTTAGGAATTCTATTTCTTCCTGGATGTACTTGTGCAAGTAGCCGCGATATTTGAGTATCAAATGCTACTCCGAATCCTTGATACCAAACTTTGTGCGAAGGGTATAGAAAATATTGGTAAACTCCGGCACGTCTTGGTCCCCTCCCTGCCGCAGTGTGGTCCACTTTATGTATTAATCCTCATAGCTTCCGATAGGGTAGTACTACTCCTTAATGGCATCACGAAATGAATTCCAGGTTGGTGCGGCTGAAAATAGTGAGCCGGTATTTTCATCCTTCTGCTCGCAGTAGGTTTCTCACCAGTCCTTGACGTGAGGGGCTACTTTGAGAAGAGCGAAAATAATCTTTTCCCGACTGGAAAAATCATGAACGAAGAAATAACCCTCTAGCAGATTTAACCATTTATCAACAGCCTCTGCATCTATTTGACCCTCTAATATGGGGATTTAAAAATTAACTTGTACCTTAAACGATGTGGCATTTCCAAAGTCACTGTGGGAAGCCGATGCGTCACCCCTGGGTAGCCGCTGAACGATCTAGACAAAGTTGTCCATCATCGTGTTCCTTTATTGCTCAAGGGCTTCTTTGAGCAAGATTTTGATAGGATCTCCTACCCCCTTGTCTTTCTTTTCATCCGCCATGGGAGGCCATTGGGTTTTGCGAGGCTGGTCTTGCAAAGGTTCAACCAGTTCAAGCCCTAACTCTTTATATCTCGACCTCATTGGGGACATGCAAAGAAAAATAGAGAAAAAGTAGACCGCTCTGATATCACTGTTCTGGATTTAAACAGGAATGCAACACATTACAAAGATAACCATAAACACAAATATGCAATGGAAATAATACTTCATTTCATTAATGTAAAATACTAAGATATGCTTACAAACAGAAAATGGAAATAAACAGCTAGGGCAATGGTAGCTTATCTCTGAGAAGAGATGTGGTGGCTACATGCCTCTAAACTGTGTTACAATGAGGCTGGAAGGCCTATTTATTGTTGAGAAACAATATAAAACCCTAAACATCCAAAAACCTAACCCTAGAAGATCAAACGCCAAACCGTGGGCCTCGTTTGGCTAAATTGGTACATCAACTTCCTAGGGTCGTAAATTTGGCATACGATCTCCGTTTGATGCATACAATATCTCGTTAGAAAGATCTATCCGAGAACCACCACTTTGGGATGAGAAACATCAATCCATGGATCAATGTTATGGACCGATGTTGCTCCTAGTTTTCCCAAAAAATGTTGTTTAGGTCCTCAAAATGGCTCCGGAAGTTCAGGATCCGAAAAACTGCTAAAAATAGTAAATTGTGCTACAACTAAGGAAACTGAAAATCTGAAAGAAACCTTGGTGGGGGTCCAAGTGGACTTGGCGGGTGGCCACCAATATCCACCTGGATCAAAAGTAGTTTATTATATCTCTAACGTGCCTATTAAGGTTTCCCCTCTTGCCTTACTCTACTGGACTGAGCTGACAAGGGTTAACCCAAAAACAACCTACTAGAGTAGATGATACTAGTGAGCGCACAAGCATTGTGTTTTCACCAAGGTCACATCGAAAAATACATATTTTCCATTAATGTATCATGGACTGAAGACATTAAGTTCTTACATAAGAGAGCCGACAACATATAACCAAATGTCGATAGTTGTACAAGTCCTCTCGTACTTTACACAAATTGTTTCAAGAGTCATACATGGTTTCATGCGAAAGCAACCTACGAAAAGAATAAGCAAACAAACAACAAAGCAAAGAAAAATCAGAAGAAAAAGTGAAAGCAAAGCGAGTAAGTAAGTAAGCAAGCAAGCAAACAAACCAACAAAGCAAGTAAGAAAACAAGCATGCAAGCAAACAGACTGAAAGAAAATGCTACTCCTACTCCTAACTTGACATTGCATGGGTCATATCACGTGAAGTGATACTTCCAATGCAGCCATTGACACATTGGTTTACCCATGTTGGTGAAGGCATGGTTCAGGAACAAGAAAACTATGTGAACCAACAAACAAGAAATATATAACAGTGAAGACAAGAACACTTTGAGTTTACAAGCGATCACAAAACAAAGATGAGTGAAAGCACATGACATGCACTCTATGGAGCTGCCATGGTGCTGTGCTACACTGAGTGCAGATGTTGAGTGTATGCATTCTGTTGACTGTGATAGGAAATAAAATTTGAGAAAGGTAGACCACTTATGTTGTGCATGTGTGCTTGCTGTGTAAGATTCCCCCAACTCATGAGCGATGGGATCATGTAGTTCAAGTGGAGGAAGTGAAATTTGGTGTTTATTTGATCTTCAATGCAAAGAAGAGAGTGATGAGGAGCCTTGAGTGTTTCAATAATTTTTTGAATAGAAGTGAAACCAACCAGAGGATAGCGAGGGCCTGACATAACCATCAGCTCGGGCTAAAGTGCCTCGACAACTTGTGAGGTTTCCACTTCATTGATAGATAGATCATCGTAGACCAGTGTCTTGGATAGATTAACAATGGTTGAATCAACATCGTGATCGGATGAGGAAGTGGATAGATTAGAAAATTCAAGATGTTTGTCGGCATCCTCATGATTTGATGAATCGCTCAGAAGGGTAGATGAAAAGCAAAGATGTTCACCCTCAGTGTTTTCAAAAATGACAGATGACATATTGGACAGATTTCTGGAGGAAGATATGTCCTCTCCACATTGTGATGATAGACTGACATCCGACGTGTCCTGTGAATGATCAGAAGTAGAAACATCTGGAAATGGGTTTTCACATGGGAAATCAGCAGTGGCATAATCACAAGGGATGTCAGGATGAAGCAGATGATGCACAGATGGAAGGGAGTCATCCTTCACCATGAGTTCTTCTTTAGATTCCCGCACACACTCATCATGAATGATGATGCAGTTTGGCTGCATTACACCAACTCCGTCAACAAATTGATCCTCGTTCACAATAGGTGAGGAGTTCAGAACGGAAGAAAACAAGATAGTACAATCCAGAGGATCAACATAACGTGAGGATGGAGGTCGAGGGAACGAATCCACGTGACAACCAATAGGCTTGCAAGCCAAATCTACACAAATATCAATAGCACATAGGGTGGGAGGATGTGACAGTTCAACAGAGGTATGTGCATGATCTCCCACATCACTCCATGGTGGTGGAGTTGTTTGATGAGGTGAAGGCAGAAAATCACTTGTAACAACGACTATGCGTACTCATGATTCCGCAGTTCCATCATGGAGTATGAGCGGGATTTGAGTGATTTCAAGAATTCCGTATTTTTAGATATGTAAAGAAGATACTCAAATCTCCCATCGAGAAATTATCGATCAATATCGTCTTCAGGGAATCAGTATGAAAGATTACAAAAGCGTGTGTAAAACTGTTCAATGGATTCATCAGGTGCTTTTCTTAATTCCACAATTTCTTTGTTGAGTGCTTGATAATTAAAGTGATTGAAAGCATGCTCTATCTCTGGGACCAGATGAGCAAGAGAATGAATAGATTTTTTGAGCAGTGTGGCACACCAGTGCATTGGGTGCCCTCGAAGTGTGTAGACGAACAATGCACAGCTCATGTATTCTTCTAAGAATCCATGTCTTTCGCATGAGCCTACAATGTTTATCGCATGCCTAAGCAAGGATATGTAGCCTCCACCATCAAATATTTTATAAGACAATTTATCTGAGAGATTTTTTGAGATGATGAAATCATTTCCATAAGGCATACACTCCAGAAGAGCAACTCGGTAGTTATTCATGATAGATATGTAGAGATTCAAAACATATGCGAGGACTCAGATTTTCATCTGGCCCTCCTTCTAGTGCCAGAATGTTGACGATGCTGGACCCACCAACATGTAAGGGGATCTTCCCAATAAGAAGTTCCAATTAGACCTTAGACCATTTGGTGTAGGAGTCCCAGCAGTGGGTTGTATGGTAATGCCTTGATCACAATTTCACACAAAGGCAAGTAATATAACTCTGTTGGTAGCAAGGGTGTGATAGCTACAGTGAGTCAAGGAAGGTGCATGAGAGGTTCTAACACATGGGGGTTGAGATGAGTGCACCCCTTGGAAACCTGTTATACCACATAGTTTGGAAGGGAACACATGAGCGAGGATATATCATAAGATGGAAAGAGAGTTAGCGAGCAATCCAAAGTGATGGCTAAACCAACAACACATTTCAGAAAGATTCATATAGACTTATACATAATAGTCTATACATGCATGAGTGAGCAAACCAATACATATATCATCTAGAGTAAACCAAATAGCATAGAATAAAATACAACTTATGCATGAATTTGTTGGCTCTTGTTATATTATGAAGTGTAAGTTCCAGTCGTACAATACATCCATGTCAAACCACTAGTCCCAATATTGGAATGTTATAGCCACAACTGCCGAATCCTCCAAAGAGATGTACTACCTCTGCACAGAGGAGAAGTGAAGGCTCGTTACAATATTGTCCAAGCTCTCTCCAAGATAGTCTTATTGGAAGATTGGCTTATAAAAAGCCTCTATAATGAGTTATGAGGGACTATTTATAGCAAAGGGTGGGGTGACCCTTGACATTCCCCTTTGTGATAGTTCAACTACCCTCATGACTCTTACATCCAACTATCAACACTTGACTTACACTTGACAAAACATTACATTACAATGAACATATACTCATGTGAGACAACATGGCTTGAGTGAGCCATGCAAGACATCACTCACACTCGGTCCGTTTTGATGAGACCAACTCTTTGGCGTGCTTGTGATGGTGAAGGTGGTGAGATGATGCCAAGCTTGGTTCTCCGTGATGGTGTGCATGCACCTCATGGTGACACCCTGCTGAAGCGAACTCTTGCCTATGTTTCATCCGAGTGCATTGGTATGGCTCCTTCATCTAACTTGTATGTTAGCATGCACATGTTCTTCTTGGTGAAATTGAACTAGCAACACACTGATGCATAGTCTTTGTGCTGATATTCCAGTGTGTGCTGGTGGTCATGCGCATCAACTGTCAACTACATGGTCAACTCTAGTCAGACTTGCTTCTTATCTTCGCCTTGGTGAGTGTGCTGATTGGGTTGGATCACATGCATCTACACAATGACATGCATGTTGTTGAATCCCTTGCATGTGATCAACAACACTAGTCACCATGTCTACTCCGTGCCAGCTGCTGGGATGAATCTATAACTTGCACGAGTGCAGTTTCATCTGCAAGTGCATGTTGCGCCCCCTGCTGTTCCTGTTCCTGGTGCAACTCATTCGCTTGTTTGTGCATCTCATGTTCTTCCTTGAGTTGTTGCTTCAACACATGCAAATCCTTCTCTGTCCCATTTTATGCCTTCATGTGATCTTCATGTCACACTGTCACCTCATAGCTTGAGCTTGCAACTTTGTTCCACCTCTATGTTTTCAACAACCTTCCTCTTGTGTTTGTTGCATCCGATATGCTACCTTCATCTATTGTTCATGATGCCGATTGCTATGATGCTTCTTCCATCATGTCTTGATGTCCTTTCCTATGAACAACTTGATATCTTTGTGAGTAGGCAATCTCATAGACACTTGATCGACTACATCCCCAAGTGTGCTCTAAACGATGTCTTTGACTTTGCTCTCCTGGAAACCATTGTACCTGTGCTGCTAAGAGGCAGATGAAAACTTGTGATACTTGGAGACATGGCAACACTCATGGCAAGAAATTTGTTAGTCGAAAACCAAAATGAACTTGAGAATTAACTTGCAACATACCTGTGACTGATCATGAAGGTTGCGCAATTTCCACTAAGAGGTTAGGAGATTGACTGCTAAGACTATGAAAGGCACAATATGGGATGTTGATAGGCTAATTGACTACTGGAACTATGCAATGCATAGTCCAGTATGGTTGCTAACTGCTGGAATTGCATAATGTGCAATCTGAGTAGGCAATGGTTGCAGGGTCAGTGACTACATTGTACAATTTTTTGGGCCAGCAGTTATCGTCCCTCGGGATTGCACAAAACAGACCTGGGGAACAACTATTGGGTAGAAATGTGCATTTATAGAGAGGAAGGCAGAGCCTTCCCTCTAAGGATTGCGCAATACTATCTGGTGAGGCAGGGTCTAGGCCAAGGCTGCCCAAACCCGCCGATGGGCAACTTAAAGCAAAAGTGAACGCAAATACATGGCAATGCTGAGTGTAAGCATAAGTGAATGATCATGCATGCAAATAGTGAATGACAAATTTAGAAAATAGAACAACATGCATGTGAGTGAGAGGAGTCACCAAATTTGTGACCGTTGATGAAAAACATTTTCATGCATTCGACAACAGTGAGATGTTAATGGAAACTAAAATGGTGCTTGTACAAGCTAGTATGTATCAAAACGACAACATACACTTACTGAAATCAAGTAGACAACATTCATACGAAGCAAAAACAAAAAGCGCCAAAATTGCGACACAAGACATGGAAAGTAGGCTTACCCCAAAACAGCTAAGATGAATGTGCCGACAACTCCTAGATGCGATGTGGGATGTTAGAGCTGCAAGGTTGATGTGAGGAGTGAGCTTTGCAGCGTTTGGTTGATGAGTTTTGATAAAATCAAGGTTGTGATGTGCATACCACAAATCTAGGGAAAGTGACACCTGGTGGGAGTTTTCTGAAATGATCCTTGCATGTAACCTCCAACTGCCAAAAGTAGATCCCTGAAACAAGGGATGCCTTTGCATGCCTCCTTGGTAGAAGCGACCTATGCATGCAAGTCTATTTTCCTCAGTCTTGGAGGGAACCGATCAACTCAACTGCACATGCAAGAGGCTGCTCAACTGTTGGGAGACAATGTGCATTTTTGGCTGGGAGTTGGGCTGGTTGCTCATAATATTTGCACAATTTCTGGGCAGAGAAGCTGACTGCTATCTAGATCTGCAGAAATTCTGGGTTGAGCATTCCAGCTGGGAAGGATTGCGCAATTTTCTGGGTGAAGCTTGCTTAGCAAAATTGCACAATTTTGGGGCCTAGTAGGCTACCAGTTAGGATTCCACAATTTCTGGAGGGAAGCCTTGTTGCCCTCAGGATTTTTGTAAATTCTTGAAAGAGTTGCTCAGCTTGCTGCTAGAATAAGTCTGGATGAACAACCTATGAGGGGAATGCATCAAGGTTTGATCGACAGGCTGTCTTTCTACAAGAAAAACATTGAAGCTTGTGTACTTGATGACGCAAGACATGTTGCTGTGAAAGGTTGGCTTGGAGGCTCCAAAATGAAGCTAAGGCAAAATTATGGAGGGTGGTTGTAGCCGCTACAACAACAGTACAAAAGGAATGAAATAAAATCTTCCCAAAATACAAGAGTCATACAGAGATCTTATTTTCATAGATTGGGATATTAGATTAAAGCAGGCTAAAGAAGCAATCTACAGAGAAAGAGACCTAGCAGGTCAGGTTACCAAAATTGTTAGAGAAAGTCTAGCAGATACTAATCTTATTACTGAGTGCCTAGGAGAATGCCTTACAGATACTCAAACAATCATAGAGTATTGGCATAACAAATCTAAGGAAAAAGAAGACAGCATCAAGAAATTATCTAAGTTAAATCTTGAATATCATCAACAGTTCTTGGTAAAGCCCTATGGTCAATGGTTAGTTCTTCAATCTTGATAATGCAATTGAATACATGATCCCACCTCTTTCAGATGCCTTGTTTGTGGGACAGATGCGGATAAGGCCAGCTCATCCCCCAGAATTGAAGTCGATGGAGGTTATTTACAGGTTAGGAGAGAAAATGGGAGAGCATTAAACTTCCCATGTTTAGTTTCTTGTTAAAACTTATTCTATTTTTGTCTTTTTGTTTCCTATTTTGAGACGTGTTTGTTTTAATCTCCTCAACAAAATATGCATTTTCTATTTTGATAGTATAACTTTTATTTATAAATACCCTCTCATGTCTTTAGGGAAGGGGTTCATAATTTTTGTAAGAAGACTCAATGAACTTACACTTCTATATTTATTTGATAATTTTAATAGAAAGGCTCGGCCAGAGACTGTCTTCTTCCACGAGTAGAGCACTGATATATGTGGTAATATTATCTTTGTATCGATGCTATGTTTTATGTTTAAAAGTCAATCAAATTTTATTTCTCTTTTATTATATGTAATATCACAACTCAATTAAGCATTGTTTCACTATTGAAAAGTGTATTAATTATTATCTTTAGTTTTATGTATGAAACAATATGATTTTTTATGCAATATGTGCTTAACAATTAAATTGATTAACTACTTAGAAAATTTAATTATCTTTAATTCGTTTTAACTCTTTTAAATGTTTAATGATCTATATTGTCTTTCATTTATAAATAAATATTTATAAAATCACATATGCAAAGTTAGTTATATCCAAGAATTAGATAGATAGATATAGATTTATTTATTTGCATTCATATTTATTCTATCAAATCGCTTTCACCCCATCTATATCACACCTCAAACTCTATCATACATTTGAACAGGAAAGTGGTTCCTATATATCCAATCAGAACCACTATCCCAAACGTAAAAGGAACAGTATTCAAGTTCCCGACTAGGTGTTCTCCCCGATGTTGAGGCAAGGAAATTTCGAGCCTTCAACACCTTGCCTCCAGGAACTGCATAGAAGTGCCCCTTAGGGTCCCATCTTGCAGCTTCCACTAGTGCCCTTCATTGCGCAATTATGTCTCCCAGTCGTCACTGTGCATGTTTTCCCTACAGTGCAGGTTGTCTTCCCAGAGTTCCTCATTCCATCCTGAGCTACGCTTTGTGCTGTCTCAGTGAGTTTTCCTCCCTCCCTGTCACCTAAAACACGAGAACAATGTATCATGTTAGACTAGGAGGTTTTGGATTTGATGTCATCCTGTCATGAGTGAATTGCAGGAATAGGTACATTGATAGATCATGGCGAGATGACGAACGAGATGAAGAAGAATCACACATGCTAGAAGACTTGCTTGGAATTGGATGGGCGTACCAAGAAAATCAAGCAACAAGCGATAGGAACACATGCATGGAACCATCAAGCAAGACCAAGACCATCGAAGACCTCGCATCACTAAGTCGTGTGGAGGAGAAGAAGAAGCACACCAAGAGTACATCCATCACTCAGCACTGCAACAACTTGACATGGACACTACAGTTAGCCATTACATGTTAGTGGTGTGATGTCGAGTTGTGTCATGAGTTGTCTTGGCCACATAACCACTATGGGCCATATCCGTTGTAACTGAATGTAATGTGAAGTGAAGTCCAATGGATGCACACAAGAAGTCAAAGAGTCATGTCAGTTGAAAATTCATGGGAAGTTGAATAGTCATGAAGGTAGTCAAAGGGTCACAAGGGTCAAGCATCACCCTTGGCTATGTATACCCCTCCCATTGTATGAGCAAGGAATTTTCACCTTGGCTCCTCCTACATAGCCTTGAGAGTCTGTAGTCTATTCTTTAAGTGAGGAGTGGCTCCAATGTCCCACTACTAGGACTAGTGATGTATGGTGTACAGATGTGTCTTGGCACTTTTTCTCAATTCAAAATCCTATTAAGGCCAACACGTTTTCACACACTTTTTATAGATGTTTGTAAGACTACTCTTTAAACATTTTTAATGCATGTTTTCTTAACCTGTACTAAGATAGTTGACCTACTTTGGTTGTTTTAGTACTTACATTGTTGAAGATGTGTTGTATTGCTTATCACTATTGTCTCATCCCTATGGACTACTTTGCAGGATACAAGAGAGACCACCATTGTGTATTGGCTATCACTGCTGTCACATCCTTGTGGACTACTATGCTGGATACTCGACATACCATCTTTCTTTTCTAGGTATAACGACCGCCACATTTGTGTGGACCACTTGTTGGGTGGTGTACATGTTGTCCCCTTCACCTTGGTTTTAACCACTGTCGTGTCTGCTGTAGAATATTCCGCTGGATACTGGACGGACCCTTTCTAGTTTGTGTGTGTCTCTTCTTGGGTGGTACTACTACCTCTCGTTTAGAGGCTCACTTTATTATCCCCCTTTGTAGTAAGAGAACATTGACATAGTTACATTACGCATTCACCAGGCACATGTACCTTGATGTTTGAAGATACCAGCGTAACACTCTCATGTGATGAGAACTATAGCCAATGCAGATCTCTAAGCATGGGGCAACTAGGCCTTCATACTAGATGGGACTCCTACACCAAATGGTGTGAAGTCTAGTTGGGACTTCACATCGAAGATATCACCTTTGTTGGCAGGTCCAGTACCGTCAAAAAAATGGCACTAGAAGGAGAGCTAGACGACACACTGCACCTGTAGAGTTTGGTTTGAATCTCTTATGTTAAAATAGCTCTTCCTAAAATCATAATCCTAGGATGTTTTTCTGAAGAGCTTAATTGTACCATCCTTGCAGAACTCGTCCGTGACATGTCTGAACTTAAGCTCGATGGTGAGGGTGTATCAACTTTTCGTGAACATCTCTTTCAATTTTTCTTTCTCTATTTGTGTAACAAAGTAGAGTCTGAAGATGGCATGGCTAGATTACTCACCCTCACATTCAAAGGTCATGTTAATAAATGGTTTCATACATTACCGGTTGCTTCTATTCATTCAATCACTGATATTTCCAGGATGTTGTGTAAATATTTCGATAAGTACAACCACAAAGATGTCTGTAAAAGAATTTTTCATTTAAGAATGAAGCCTGATGAATCAGTTGAGGAATTTTCTAATTAGTTCCTTCACCTCTGTTGTGAAATTCTAGAAAAACATTTGAACTCAGATTTCTTGGGACAAGAGTTTAAACGTCTGGTTCATGTTTCCCAATATGGTGAACCTCCTAATTTCCCTTCATCCCAAACTCTTGCGAACCATAAGGCACCTTTGATTACAGAGGACGAGTCCAACACCCTATTTGTTCCTTGTCCTACTCCTTTTATGAACCCGATGTGGTTGCCCCCTTGCGGTGATTGCAAAGATGAGAAATCTTCATAACATATACCCAACCCATCTTCTCAGCTATTTCCCACTTCTATGGAGGAAGTTTTATAATGGCTTAGGAATCCTATAGTGAAGACTCACTCCTCCATTCCACAAGAGGACATCACCATTCATAACTCAAGTCTTGAATGTGATTTGAATCTCTTCCATCCTCCATCATCTACAAGACATGACTCCTTGTACCATGACTTGCTTGATCAACCCACTTCACCACCCAGCTTTTTGCATCCTCTTGATTCTCAAGATGCTAGCTCAAATTGCGATCAGGTGCAAGGCAATCACAATACATAGGTAGAGGAGCAGAAATGTGAGGACACTGTCAATATTTCCTCTCTGTTTCAAAATTGTGCACATCAAAAGAATGAACTTCCATTCTCGAATGATTCTCAATCTACTAATCTTGGTGGAACATCATGCACAATTAATTCTTTCGATCAACCCCCAGTCTTGGGCAGTCATCACTCCCATGCTTCCATATGTTGTGACAAACACCCAAGCACATCATGTGATCTTCCTTTTTCTCATGAAGACTCTAACTCAGATCTAGAATGTACTCCGATCAAAGAAGATGTCCATATCGAAATTTCCTCTTCACCTCACTTGCCTATGTGTCCTACCATTCACAATGCATCCACATGCATCAAGGATACTCCACGTTCTCTTGTTTCTTCATCTGATGAGTTATATCCACAATTGACACAAGATAATGAGGGGATCCATGATAAAGTTGAAAACAATATAATCATAGAGTTCCCTTCTCATCCCTCGTCATCTTTTCTCTTGCATGAAGACAACTCTTCAAGTAAACTTGTTGAAGCTGAAAATTTTGTTGAAACTTGTGACAGAGATGCCTTCCATCCTTAGAGAAATTTTGGAATCAACAACAACAACCATCCTCAAGACATGCATGATCAGGTTAAGGCTTCAAATTACGATTATGCAATCCTAGAAAGTTTCGGGACGTACTAGGGGGTCGAGGTACTTCAACGTCCATTCATGGTTATGTCGAGACCTTGCGAGTCTGGCAAGCCCCCAGAGCCACATCACATCTATTTTATCATGCATAATCCATCTATCTGCATGGTTGCACTCAATGTGGATTCCCGTGTGACAAATATTTGGTATTCCGGGTGCGATCTTTCAAACTTTGAAAATTTCATGTATGACCAAGTCTACGAATCTGGCACATCACATTTGTCTTCATGCAAATCTCTCATGTTAGACTCAAGTTGGGAATGTTCATCTATCATGAAATCATGGGATTGTGAAGTTGACCATCTCAAAGACTCTCTTCTCCCGCTATCATGTTAGGTAAACTTGACACAGGATAGAGTCAAGTTGACCAGGTTAAACAATGATGGTTTTAGGGCACATGGTATTGTGCACCCATAGTATTCTACCCGTGGTATTATATGTAATGGAGCTTATAAAAGAGTAGAAGAATTTCATTGTAATGCAATACCTAGAGGTGAGCAGTGAAGGTTCACTTGGTCAGATTGGCCAGGGTTTTGGCCAATGCTAATGAGATCTTATTAGGTTGGGTTTTTCCCCGAATTTGGGGTTTTCCCAGATAAACATTTGTGTTTATGTGTTTATGGTTGTTTCTGGTTATTTTTATATTTATTCCTCTCAGTAATTATTTATGTTATCTAGTAAATTTCTTAACAACTGGTATCAGAGCCAGATATTGGCTTCAAAGAAATTCTTTGATGCCAGGGATTTATAGTGCCTGATGAGATCAATGTAGCCTTTTTTTTAATAGATCTGGGTCTGAAAATAATGGTGGAACAATCATACGCAGGAGAACCTCGAGGAGAATGTGCAGAAGATAGTGTTGTAACTGCCAGGAATCGTAGTGCATTTGCGATATTTATCGGTTTGGAACATGCTGACGAATTTTTCAGGATTCATGCGCTATTTAAAGAAGGTTGAGAGATACCTTTGGTCAGCAGAAGAAAATTGTTCATGCGGCTTCGAAAATTGTTCATTTTCTGCTACGTGAGGCCATCGGTACTAGAATCTACGAGGTTCTCGTCGGGCTTGCAGTTGGAGCGGTTTGATAGAATTTTTTGAGCAAATCAAATTGAGAGAGGATGGATTAGAATCGCAACAACAATAAACAAAACAAAAAAAATTAATGAAGTCAAAATTATTGCATGTAAATGGGCATACTAATGTAAGACCTAGTAAGGCATGTGTACCCCTCGGTGATCACCGGTAAAGTCTGGGATAGACCTAGGTGATAGGGGGGATGTTGTGTTAACAATACCCTGGGTAAAAACTCTGAGGGCGGTAAGAGCTAGAGTGAGCAGAATTGTCTCACTTAGCAAGTTTGGCTGGAATTAGTCAAGGAACCCCAAGTCAAGTTTAAGGGGGGAATTGTTAGGTAAACTTGACTCAAGATAGAGTCAAAGTTGACCAGGTTAAACAGTGATGGTTTTGGGGCACATGGTATTGTGCACCCATAGTATTCTGCCCATGGTATTATATGTAATGGAGCTTATAAAAGACTAGAAGGATTTCATTGTAATGCAAGACCTGGAGGTGAGTGGTGAAGGCTCACTTGGTCGGATTGGCCAGGGTTTTGGCCAATGCTAATGAGATATTATTAGGTTGGGTTTTTCCCTGGATTTGGGGTTTTCTCAAATAAACATTTTGTGTTTATGTGTTTATGGTTGTTGCTGGTTATTTTTATATTTATTCCTCTCAGTAATTATTTATGTTATGCAGAAAATTTCTTAACATATCATACTTATCGAATTTCCATCTTCATGATCAACTCCTTGGCCTTATTGCAAACCTTGCATTGCAAATTTATCCATCATATATAGCTCACAACGAACTTGGTTCCATTATTTAGAGTGTTCCCAAGATTGTTCACATGGATTTTTCTTTGTTCATTGCAAATTGGGAATCTGATGTCTCAATTAATTCATCTAATCATTTCTCTATCTTGGGTAGCTATCATTCAGCTTATCATTTTCTCACCAGTACGTCCGATGACAGTTGCTTCGTGCACTCTAATTTTCATCGTTTAACATATTTCTCCTCAGATTTCTATCAAGCACGTGAGGCACTTCAGCCTACGCTGATGGCAGGTCTTCACTGTCTTAGCATGACCGCCGAGAGTGATCATATTTATTTTTCCTTACAAGATCCTCATTGTGATCCCATATGTCAAATCAAGAATTCATCCTCTCAAAAATCCTAAGGCTTTCCAAATAGTTATCATGAATTTTACGATCCAATCATTGAATGGCTGGAACAATCTTACTTGGCAAGCCATGTTGCAGGCAACAAGCTTCAATCCTTCCTCGCGCTTGCTGAGAAGCTCGGTGCAAAAGAGGACACACCCACAAGAAGCTTTCAAGGTTTATTTAGAAAGGGTATCCATAAAAATGGTAAGCACATGTATTAGGTGGTTATGAAGCATATTTCTTCCCATAGGAAAGACCTTCCTTTCCCTGTGCAACTTGTTCAAGTTTTTGTATTTTCTGTTGCGCATTATGTTTTATCTTTTTTAATCGCTTGTATCTTTGTGGATGCAGGTCGCGAGTGACTACTATGGCTTCACTAGAAATTTCATTTCGTGTAACTCCAACCATTTAGCTATTAGGATAGGAGTAGGATTAGTTGCATCTTAGTTTTCCCTTCATTGCACTCTTCTTGCACTTGTAGTCCATCATGGTTTTCTTATTTTACATCCTGTTTCTTTAGTCATTTTTCTTTCTTGCCTTCTGGTTTTGTTTCCTTGTTGTGTACACATTTCCTCTCATTTTGTTTTTCCTTTCATGTTGATTTTTCAATTTGTTTGCAAGACACGAATAAGTGTTGTGCCTGCACTGTGTTCTAGTTTCTGAACGGGTATGTAGTTGATGTTCAAAGAGTCTTGTGACACTATAGCACTTGGCTAGTCCTGTGTCAGTCTTCTTTGTGCTTGGTTGTAACTTATGTCCGATGAAGTCTTGATGGAAAATATGATCCATCTGTAAGGAAAGCTTTGGTCAAACCATGAACCCATGTCTAGTCTGGAAAACTTAATGCCTATACTCAATTTTCTACTTTGGTGTGTTCAAGCTTATCCAACTAGTAGAAACGGAGAAGGGGAAGTCTAAATGAGCAAACCTGAATCAGAGGTATTTATATACTTCTTTAAAGAAACAAACTCTCCAACAGGCCTCCTACTGCTTGTCCTACATTCATGTTCAAAATTTCACAAACATGTCTAGTTGGTACTCTACCGCCTTGCTCTGCACTACCTTCAGAAACTACACAGACATGTCTAGCAGGCCCTCTGCTGGCTATCCTGCACTATTCTCCAAAACTACACAGTCATGTTTAGTAGGCCCTCTGCTTCCTATCCTACGCTATTCTCTAAAACTGTGCATTCATGCTCAGCAGGTCCCTTGCAGCCTTGTCATGCCTTGCTCTTGAAAACTGCACAAAACTACCCAGTAAGTCCCCCGTAGCCTTGCCTTGCCTTCCCTCCAGGAACTACGTAGAAGTGCCCCTTAGGGTCCCACCTTGTAGCTACCACTCATGTCCTTCACTCAATAGTTCTATCTCCCAGTGGTCACTACACAAGTTTTCTTGAGTTCCTCATTCCTAGAGTTCTTCATTCCATCCTGAGTTGTGCTCTACATTGTCTTAGTGAGTTTTCCTCCCTCCCTGTCACCCGGAACATGAGAACAATGCATCATGCTAGACTAGGAGGTTTTGGATTTGATTTCATCCTATCATGAGTGAATTGAAGGAATAGGTACATTGATAGATCATGGCGAGATGATGAACAAGATGAAGAGGGAGTGCACATGTTAGAACACTTGCTTGCATCTGGACGAACGTACCAAGCACATTAAGCAACAAGCAAGAGGAATGCATGTATGGAACCATTAAGAAAGACCAAGACCATATAAGACCCAACAACACTAATCCATGCAGAGGAGAAGACGAAGCACACCAAGAGTACATCCATCACGCATTAGCTTGACATGGACACCACAGTCAGCCAATACATGTCGGCAGTGCCATGTTGAGTTGTATCATGAGTTTTCTTGGCCACATAACCACTATGGGCCATATCCATTGTAATTAAATGTAATGTGAATTGAATTCCAATGGATGCACACAAGAAGTCAGAGAGTCATGTCAGTTGAAAAGTCATGGGAAGTTGAATAGTCACGAGGGTAGTCCAAGAGTCACAAGGGTCAAGCATCATCCTTGGCTATGCATATCCCTCCCACTGTATGAGCAAGGAATTTTCACCTTGGATCCTCCCACATAGCCTTGAGAGTCTGTTGTTTTTTCTTTGAGGAGAAAGGAGTGGCTCTAATGTCCCACTACTGGGACTAGTGATGTATGGTGTATAGATGTGTCTTGGGACTTTTTCTTAATTCAGAAGCCTATTAAGGCTAGCACGTTTTCACACATGTTTTATAGATGTTTGTAAGAATACTCTTTAAACATTTGTAAAGCATGTTTCCTTAACTTGTACTAAGATAGTTGAACCAATTTGGTTGTTTTCGTACTTACATTTTTGAAGATGTGTTGTATTGCTTTTAATCGTTGTCTCATCCCTGTGGATTACTCTGTAGGATACTAGACAAACCACCTTTGTATATTGGCCATCACCGTTGTCAGATCCTTATGGAATACTCCACAAGATACTCGAGAGACCGTCTTTTTTTCTAGTTATAATGACCGTCACATCCATGTGGACTACTCCACTAGGTGGTGTACGTGTTGTCTCCTTCACATCGGTTTTAATGATTGTCGTGTCTACTATGGACTATTACCTTGGATGCTGGAAAAACCCTTTTTGGTTCATGTGTGTCTCTTCTTGTGTGTTACTACTACCTCTCATTTAGAGGCTCTCTTTATTCTCCACCTTTGTAGTAAGAGAACCTTTCCATAGTTACATTACGCACTCACCAGGCACATGTACTTTGTTGTTTGAAGATACCAGCGTAACACTCTCATGTGCTAACATCTAGATCCAAGGTTTCTCTAAGTATATGGAAACTAAGCCTTCATACTAGATGGGACTCCAACACCAAACAATGTGAGGTCTATTTGAGACTTCACATCGGGAAGATCCCCTTTATTGGCGGGTCCAACACAGTCAACACCACACCATATAATCCTCAATAAAACAGGGTGGTAGAGTGCAAGAACATGACCATAGTTGGAGTGGCCAAATCCATGTTGCATGACCATGGGATGCCTAATTTTCTTTGCACGAAGGTGTGGAATACGATAGTTTTCTTTCAAAACTTGATCCTAGATAGAGTATTTGGGCGAGTTACACCAGAGGAGGCGTTTACAATGAAGAAACTAGATGTGTGTCATTTCTGTGTATTTAATAGCCTTATATACTACTATGTAGTAAAAGAGAAAAGGAAGAATTTAGATCCCACATTAGAGAAGGGAATATTTATGGGTAGTAACAATAAATCCAAGGGATATAGAGTGTACATTCCAACACATAGGAAAGTAGTCATGTTGATGGAAAAAAATGACCATAATCAACAATAGGGAGATCACCTAATCAAGGCCCCAATTAGGCCCTTTTCCATTTGGAATGGTGATTCTAACTTGTTCAAATGGGTCCAATTACCCTTCACGCTCCTTGTTGATTTATGATGTTTCTATTAGTTACCAATATGAAGGGATATTAGACTTACTCTCTTGCAACTAACTTGTAATAAATCACTCCTTAAGCTAACATAAGTTCTCATCCAAACCACCAATGGGGTTTATCCTATGAAAGGAGACATAAAAATACATGGAACTAATCTAAATGAAATATATTCTATGATGCAAGTTGTTGGGTAATTTAATTGTGAGTTAAATTACTTACATTTAATTGTCAACCCAGGGGTTCGTGAACTTGTGAAGTATACTTACATTATATATGCTAGGTTATCTACTGGCAATCTAAGGATACTATTCTAATTGAAAAATGAAAAATTAAACCTATTTATGACAATATCTTAGTAAATGTACATACATGTTTTGTTATTAGAGGAATATTCAAACTCAAGACTTGAAAATGAATTTAAAGAAAACAATCTAATGAAAGAACTTTAAGGTCTATTCTTATAATTGAAATCTCTATTCTAGTGAATTCGAAAGATAATAGTATTCTATGAAATTTGAAAGACAAGATTATTCTACTTTGTTTCGAAAGGAAATTCAATCTCATTTGCTTAAAAGGAAACCTATTTATGAAATTGAAAAAAGTCTTTAATCTAAATGGCTTGGAAAGGAAATTAAATCTATCAATTCATAAAATTAAAAATAATATAAAAATTATGAAGCTTGGAAGTTGAAAATTATTCTAAAGCCCGATAATATAAGAGAATTCAAAACATTAAATAAGCAATCAAAGAATTACTAGTGTGCACATCTTAACTAGAACCATTCATATCTATGACTACTAAAACAAGCATGAAAACATGTCGTCGCTGCTACAACAGCCTCCAAAATTTTGGCTTATGCTCAATTTCAGAGCATCCCTTGATCTTGTACATTGTCATCACAAGATTTGAAACTCATTCCATGTTTTTTCTTGAGGAGTTTTTGTCCCCTTTGCAAGATAGGAAAAATGTTGTATTTTCACATGTTAGTTGTTGTATCATGTATATAATCTTGTTCTAGTGGTTTCAAGAGGTCACCTTTGTGTAAATGAGTTTTTATAGCCATGTAAACATCTGTTGCACTTATTTACAAAGTCTTAAGCACTGTCGCACAAGTGTCATCACAGTTGTGGCAAAGTGTATCTTAAGTGTCGCACTTGTCATAAAGTTGTCGCATAGAGGGAAATATATTACGCTGAATATCGAAAGTATGGGCTTGGATAAATAATATTAATTTAATAAAGAATGCCATTAAGAAAAAACATGCCCATAGTCGAACCACAACATGAACACTTTGGCTGCACATTTTATTGACATAATTCTTACTGAAGGGAAGGCTAAGCCTACGGAAGAAAAGGAACAAAACCCTGTGACTAAAGAGGCTCCAAGAATAGGGAATATAGTGAACACATTTAGTTGTGTACATGCAGCTAGAAAAATGAATTCTTAAAATCAACCTCTGAGTGATGACCCAACCCAAAAGCAGACTACTTGATATAACTTAAGAATCCAAGGGTCAACTCCTACACAAGAGTTGATGAAGAAAAAATTGAAATAACACTTTTTAAGGAAGATCAATCCGCCCTTCAACTCAACATAGAATACTCAGAACAAGTCTAGAAATGAAGTCACAATAAAAATCACTTCTGTTAGTAGCAAAAGTAATCCCATCATTTTGGAAATAGTGGACAATCCAACTCCCCTAGACACTTCAACAATATCTCGCGGACTAAATTATAACATAGTTGATGAAATGAAGAAGGCTCAAGCAAATATCTCACTGTTAAATTAAAAAAGATCACAAGCTAGTGGAACATGCTCCTACGTGCACTTGAACAATCCATCTCAGGTAACGATGCTTCTTCACAAAAGGGATTCAAATCTGGTAAGTCCTCTAGCACTCTGGAGTCACTCTGCCCTCCGTTTCTATTGACATTTGAAGTTTTCAATTACAATATACACAATTTCTTAGTTTATTTTGGTGCATCGGTAAATTTAATGCCCTTATCAGTGACAAAGAAAATCAATGCAAAATGGGATAAAACAGCTGCACAGATCATTCAGTTGGACATGACTCTTGCCCGTGCAATTGGTGAAATAACAAATGTGCTTATTCGTTTATCATCTGATCACCAAGTTCAGCAATGTATAAACATAGTAATTGTGGACATTCTAGAAGAATATGGTGTGTTATTGAGTAGAGACTGGTCCAACAAGTTACAAGGATACTTTGTGATGGATTGGTCACATTTGTGGCTTTTGTATAAGGGAGGAAACCATCATATTCAGGTGAACTTAGAGCTGTATAAGAAACACACGGTAACTCCCTTAGAGGGAGAGAATAAGCCAAACTTTGTTGCAAATATTATCTTTGGAAACTGAATTGGGGTTTTATCTTGCTCAACCATCCACATTCCCACTAGATACACAGTTGGATCTCCTTCCTAGTCCAATTGGTGAAAATGATATTTGTACAGTTAGTAGTAATAATAATAATAATAGTGCTAGTGTAGTATGTATCCCTTGTACATATGATATGTTAACTTTGTATTTTGATGTTTCCA
This sequence comes from Pinus taeda, assembly GCA_000404065.3. Taxonomy (NCBI): domain Eukaryota; kingdom Viridiplantae; phylum Streptophyta; class Pinopsida; order Pinales; family Pinaceae; genus Pinus; species Pinus taeda. Next base: position 96,849 of record APFE031073333.1, on the reverse strand, counting down.
AAACACAGGAGGGCTCTAGAGCTGGTTATGATGTAATAGAACTGCGACAGAGAAAACACATGATCTCTAGTCACTTGGAATTTGAGTGCACGAACAACACTGCAGAATACGAAGAACTCATCTTGGGTTTGAAAATATCCATTGACCTCAACGTTGCAATTCTCAAAGAAATAGGTGACTCGAAAATTATTCTACGATAGGTATGTGATACCATACACTGTGTGTCAGCTCATCTCAAAAGTTACCAACAAGAGGAATGGCATTTGATTTCACATTTCCAAGCTTTTAATATCATCTTTGTTCTTAGAATGTGAAATGAAGTTGTGGATGCATTGGAAAATGTTGCTACTAGTTTATCACCTCTTAGGTATGATTTTTCTATAAATATTCTTTATAAGCCATCCCTCCCTGATAATATTACTAATTTATGCATTTTCAATGATGACCAACATATATTTTGCTTCATGGTGAACACTGATGGATTCAAAGATGCAACAATCGATGAAGACAAGAATGAGAAGGCATTGCAAGATGCAAATAGCACAAGCAAAGGAAACCTCATGCCAAAAGGCATGGTATCATTGGAAAAGCTGTATGATTTGCAGAATCACTTTTGAGGGCTAGTCAATGTGAAAACCTATAGCTCAACGTTGTCGCATGAGAAGATAAATCTGGAAACATAAAAGGATCTGAAGTATGCCAATCTTGGTACTTGTTTCACACCACAAGAGCGATAATATTTTCTCTGCTTATTCAAGAAATACTGAGATGTTTTCATGTGGACATATGATGAGCTTAAAACTTATGACATGAATTATCCAACATGTGATCCCATTCAAATAAGGGGCCAAGCCATTCCAACAAAATTTGTGGAAGGTATATCCTATGCTTAATCCTCTCATTTAAAAGGATTTAAGGAAGATGTTGGATGCACAGATCATATATAAAGTGTGACATTCTACTTGGGTATCTAATTTGGTCCCGATAAGGAATAAGTCCAGGGAAATCCACTTGTGTGTTGATTTCTGCAACTTGAACCGTACCTCAGACAAATAAAATTGCCCCATTCCATCTATGACACAAATACTATAGCAATATCGGGGTCAGAAATGTTTTCTTTATTCGATGGGTATTCGGGATACAATTAACTTCTAGTCTTAGGGCCTAAAAGACTTAAAACAATATTCCACACTAAGTGGGGTACGTTCACATTCAAGAGAATGCCATTTGGGTTGATTAATGTTGGTTCAAGATTTCAACGTGCTATGGAGATTTCATTCCATGGATTGTTTGGACAAAACGTGGCGGTCTACCTCGATGATGTCATCATGTTTTCTAAGAAGAGATTCGACCACATACACCATTTGCGGAAAATTTTCAAGCGATTTCATAAGTATGGGATATCCCTTAATCCCAAAAAGAGTATTTTCGTAGTGTCCGAGGGTAACTTATTGGGCCACATCATCATTGCCAAAAGTGGGATTAAAGTAGACCTAGAGAGGTTCAAAGCAATTACATAGATTCCTTTCCCGGTGAATAAGAAAGTTATGCAGTCCTTCTTGGGAAAAATCAACTTCCCCATAAGTTCATCTCCAATTACGATAATATTGTCAAGCCAATATAGGAGATGGTAAAGATGGTTGTGATCAATAGATTGGATAAAACAGAAAAGGACAGGTGTTTCCGTATCAAGCAAGCTATTGCAGAAGCACCTGCTCTATACAACCTATATTTCAGCAAATATTTTCTACTCTACACCTTTTCTTCTAATACTTCTCTTGCCATTGCGCTTACGCAAAAGGATGATCAGGACAATGAGCAACCAATATCTTTCATGAACGCTAGCCTTCAAGGACCTGAACTCAACTATCCCTCCATTGATAAATAAGCTTATGCATACATAAGGCGGTGAATCTTGTTTGACCCTATCTTTTTAAAAATCACTATTTCATTTTTGTTCCGTACCCAATGGTCAGATCACTGTTTTTTCAACAAGAGCTGGGTGAGAGAAGAGAGAATTGGATGATCAGTTTACAAGAGTATGATTTAGAGTTCAAACTAGTTCACACAATTAAGGGCCATAGTCTATGTTGACTAGTAACAAAAGCAACAGACACAAAAGAAGAAGAAGAAGATCCCTCTAGATGGGAATAGTAAATTGAAATGTACAATGTAGATCCAACTTCTACTACTATTATCACAGACTCTTGGTACATAGATGCGTGCTAATAACTTTAGCACGACACCCTATCCTCCCATTTATCCTTATGGTAGGAGTGGAAACTTAAACTCACAGCATTATCTTATCAGTCGGTGCATGGGGTGATTTTCAGAAAGCATCATAATAGAGTATTACTAAGGTGTTTGGAAGCGCACAATTCATAGAAATTATTGTGTGATCTCCACAATGGACTAGCCGCGAGACATTTTGTGGGCAACATAACTATGCATAAAATCATGCATGCCAGTTTATATTAGCCTGCATTATTCAAATATGATCACGTTTATGCCTGTAAGTGTTCAGTTTATCAAAGGTGTGCTAGCCGAAACAAGAAGTCGACTGCCCCATTATAGCCTATCGTAGTGGAAGAACCTTTTCAACAGTGGGGCTTGGATGTTGTTGGAGAATATTTCCGCATTCGTTGAAACAACACCGCTACATTCTCACTGACATATAATACTTTATGCGGTGGACATAAGCAGTTCCACTTAAATAGGTGAATGATTAGGAAGTCATCAATTTCCTTCAGTAGAATATCATCTCCAGGTTCGAGATTCCTACTTCACTTGTTTTAGACAATGAAAAATAATTATTATCACTAAGACTTTATGATTTTTCATTAGAAAATGGAATTGTATTGAAACATTCATCTAATTATCATTTGCATGGGACTTCCTTGCTAAGTCCATAAGTAAGAACCTTATCCATATAATGAAAAAGACCATATTCTCTGAATAGAGGAACTAGCACTCCGCTTTAGTAAATGCTTTGTGGACTGACTGAGTCTTACCTAAGCCCTCTTTGAACACCCCCCCTTAAATCCTGGTGTATGGAAAAGAATCCATCATCACTTCTAACAGCTACTTGCTTGCTCTCCAACTTTCAATGGAATCCTAAGGCAAGCTAAGCTTATTAGTGCAATGTAGGATGAACACTCTTCACAAGTTGTAGGAAGAAAGACTGAAAGCAAAAGAAATATTTTCACTTCATCAAAATCGTATCAAGAGGTGGTTCGACAAGAAGTTTGGATGGAAGAATAAATTTAGTGTGGGTGACTTAGTCTTAAATTGGGAAACCCACGAGGACAAAGGAAAACACACCATGTTTCAACCCCTATGGATTGGACAATTCATAGTTCACGAAAATCTTGGCCAACACACATATCACCTGCAATCACTTGACAGGAGGATTGAATCTCTCCCTGTCAATGGCCGAGACTTAAGCATTATTTTCAATGTTGATCTGGGGATGTACCCTAAACTATCTACATAGTATTTTCTTGTTTTATTGATTTTCTTTATGTTGTGTCATGTAAATAAATGTTGTGTGTCAACGTGTTTCCTGGCTTCTTTGTGTGTGTCTGAGTTAAAAGAGAGTCTTGTGACACCTCAACATTTGGATAACCCTCCATCCATATTCCTTGTGTTGGTTATATCATTTGGTATAAGAAGTTCCAACGGAAAATATGATCCCTCCATGAGGAGAGTTTTGGTTAAACCATGAACCTCTGTCTATTCATGAAAATCTCATGCCCACACTCAATTTTTATGTTTTCATGCCTATCCAATTAGTAGGGGAGGTGAACAGAAAAAAAATAAATGAGTAAACCTAAATCAGAGGTCTCTATATGCTTCTTTGAAGGAACAAACTCTTCTGATATCAATAAGTTGGGATCCCTATTCCGGCCATAAAATAAATAAGTGCCAATGCATAGTTCTATAAAATAAATAAATAAAGGAGAAAGAAGAGAAAGGCTTCTTGCGTAGAGAGGTGAGCAAGAAACTTCATCGGGGTACTATTTAGGCTCGTTAGAAGCGAAGCGATGTTTGTGTTCCTGTATTGACTCTGTCGGGGTACTGTCCAGGCCTGTTGGCAGCGGAGCAACACCAAAGATGAAAAAGATACTCTAAAAATATTAAGCTTGCGAAATTCACTACCCTTCTCAACTTGAAACTTTGTGATATCACTGAATCTTATGATGTGTTCAACATAAAAAGGTATAGAGGGGACAATGTTTATTCACATGGTAAGTGGGGATATCAAAGTAATTTACATGATGAATCAATGCTCCCCAAAGAACCAAGACCTGACATAGAAGAGTTAACTAACACAAAGAAGCTAGAATTATACTAGTGTGTCACCAAGTGTTGTTGTTACTACAACGCCTTCCAAAATTTTGGATTGCACTAAATTTCAAAGCCTTCCTTGATCTTGTACATTTTCATCACAAACTTTGAAACTCATTCCATGTGTTTTCTTGAGGACTTTTCCCCCTTTGCAAGATAAGAAAAATGTTGTATTTTCACATGTTAGCTATTGTATAATGTATATAAACCCATTATGGTGGTGTCAAGAGGTCACCTATGTGAAAATGAGTTGTTATAATCATGTAAAAATTCATCACACTCATTTCCAAAGTCTTAAGCACTGCCGTACAAGTGTTGTCACGGTCGCCGCAAAGTGTATCTTAAGTGTCGCACTTGTTGTAAAGTTGTCATAAATTTGTTGCACGTAGGGAAATGCATTTTAATGTGTATTGAATGATCGATGTTGTTTGTCTTCAATTATTCTAAGTGTTTGATTACAATCAAAGTCTTATCACTCTTCATGTCAGCCTTGCTAATCCCGCACTTAGTTATTTTTTTCAAAACTCCCCGACCAAGCAACCTAGCTTCACCCGACCTCCTTGAATTGCGCATTGCATAATATCAGCCCTATACGATGACCTTGCCTCTTGGCACTATGTAATGCACAATTCTTGCCAACTAGGATTGTTGCACTACGCAGTTTTTGTGCTCAAGCCCTGACCTTGACTCCCAAAATTGCACAATGTTTTCTCCCAATGTGGCCTTAACTACACATTGTGCAGTCTTTAACTTCAAGCTCATCCTTGAGCTCTTGAAATGTGCAACTATGTAATGGAACAAAATTTCTTGTCTCCCAGAACTGTACAATGTTCTCACCCAGTGCTCATCCCCTCAACCTCTCACACAAACCCTCAAAATTGTGTAGTTTGTCCCCTTAGCCTAGCCTGAACTGTGCACTATGTAGTCTTAAGGCTAAAGGATCCCCTTGACTACTTGAATTTCTTGAACTGCACAATCAATGATCCGCTTTTCCATCTCTCCATCCAGCTCTAGATCAGTTAATGGATTTGTATACACAATCTTAGACTAGGGGTTTCAGACTGATGTCGTCTCGTCGTGAGTGAACTGCAGACATAGGTGTTATCGGGAAAACTAGCATCCATTCAAAGCTGCTAGTCCCACTACGATGGGTAGCTGTCTTAGAAAAAAAAAAACAAAAGTCACTTGTGTTTTCCTTTACGAGAAATAGATGAGAGAGAAGCAGAGAGTGCCAACCTCAGTCTTTCGCTTGGCCCCTTGCTTGTTTCCTCTCCCAAGATCTTTGCCACTCCTTCCTCGCTTGTCTCGCTTCAAAGAACACCTATAGAGTCAAAGCAGCATAATACCATCAAAGCATAGAGATCTATAATCATAAACAATATAGGATCAGATATATATTAACCATACAATGCATATATCAATTCAAGATTCAAAGATATACAAGAATATGGAGTAAAACTCAAATAGCTTTATTGATAGAAGTAGTAGAAGAGAGGATTACAACCCATTGGTCTAACCCAGCGCCATCCTCCTAGCATGAAAGCCCTCTTCACCTCATGAAAAGCTAGATCACCCAACACTATGATGTTCCACAGAGAAACCAACAACACTTCCTTACAAGCTACAAAATTCCAGCTTCTCGATCTCTAAGAAGAGGGATCCATATATAGATATTTGCAAGTGGGTGAGTTAGCTTCTAGGATTTTGATTAGTGTCATTTCTCTGATAGTTCTTGGTTCCACTTGGAGATTTCATGATCTCTTACTCATCCCTG